>JAKXYG010001431.1:0-145000 GCA_025895645.1 Cardicola forsteri
TTCCGTTAAATATTCAATCAATAAACCAGCAAAAAAATTAACAGTCATTTAAATAAACTGAAAAATGTTTTTCTATCGATTGCGGTCAGTTTACGGAAATTGTACATGAATGAACAGATATGTCAATTGCAAAACCTGCGGTCCCATTTAAGACTTTGCTCAGTATCAATTTGGATATAACGAATGGGGGTCCGTATTTAGTGCCGGTAGAGGCGATCAAGTCTGTCTACATTCAAGTTTGAGTCGACCGCAGTAACCCTAGGCCACACCGACCACATTTTAAAAATTAATGGTTTCCACATCTCAAAACAGAATGCAAAATTTATTTTCAAACTTTTTATACTTTCAAAAATACAAATAACAGTATTGCAGTTTTAATTCTTACTATTACTATTATCATTATTATTATTATTACTAATATAATTATTACTACTACTATTACTGTTATTATTGCTATTACTATTACTATTACTAATACTGTTACTACTATTATTACCATTACTATTGTTATTACTATTATTATTATTATTATCAATATTACTATTGATATCTATATTAATATTACTACTACTATTACTGTTACATTACTATTATTATTACTATTGCCATTATCATTATTATTATTATTGCTATTATTATTATTGTTATTATTATTATTGTTATTATTATTATTATTATTATTATTATTATTATTATTATTATTATTATTACTATTATTACTATTTTGATTATTACTATTACTATTACCGTAACTATTACTATTACTATTATTATTATTATTAATATTACTAATACTGTTGCTATTATTATTACTATTACTATTACTATTGTTATCACTATTACTGTTACTATTACTACTACTATTACTGTTACTATTATTACTATTACTATTAGTATTACTATTACTATTACTACTACTATTGCTATTATTATTATTATTATTATTATTATTATTATTAATATTGTTTAAAATGTGTTTGGTTTGAGCAGTATGGAGCAACGAGATTCTTGCAAGTAATTGAACACTTGAATTTTGGCATTGTAAATCGTGTATGTTAAACTTTTATTCAGATTTTACTAATCCCTGTAGTCGGAGCGATATTTTTACTTTTATTGCTGTACTGTTTTTTAAAATGGATACCTTGTTGTTCTTGTTCCTGTAGCAACCTGTTAACACTGTGCTCCTATCCTCCTTATTTTTTGATTAGACGTGGGACGGTGCACGTTTTATTGTAAATTATAACTCAACCGCAACCGGTTGAGAAAGGAAGAGGGTTTGAGTATACACGATTGGCAATGTGGTCTTTGTAAATCAATATTACTCAAAAAACAACAAAAGGACACCGTTTCATTACAACAATGTGATTCAAAAGACGTGATTTATCGCAAACTTGTGAATAGAATTTCGATTTTCAAACGTTAAAGCTAAAAATGTTGTAAACAATATTGTTACTTTGAAGCAGAGCAAGAAGGATTTAGAATAAATAAATGAAAAATTTTAAGAATTAAGACGAGTACATTTGTTTTAGTTAAATACCCAATCAATTGTCAATAATAACGGCGATAGTTATTTTTCATTGTGCTAAATGTGCACTACTCAAGTATAAATCAAATTAATTTACAAAAAACCATTTTTGAATAGTTGATTGGTATTTCACTATTATTTACGTTTTGGTTGTGACTTATCAACAAATGGAAAAAATATGTGTTTATATGCATTTATTTTACACGACTTTATTGATTGAATTTTGCATGCATTGAGTGGACAGTTTAATCACCATTATTGAAAGTCGAAGCTACTATAAAAATGGCAGTCGACGAAGTGCGACAATGTTGGGGGGGGCACAAAAATAAGTCGGTGCGCAGTTGATTTGCATTTGATGACAAAGTTGGTGTGTAGTAGAAAAAACATGTGAGTAATTTGACGCATTTAATTCGTGTTGTGATCCACCCAACAACTAGATTTGATTTGCAGTGTGCTAATTCATCATTTACGATTGGCGTTACCGTGGATGGAAAAAAGAAAATGCCTTTGACACCAATTTAGTAACCATTGTTTATATATGCACACACATACAATTATCAGGCTTTAGTAATAAATTAATTGTCATAATCTTTCTGTGTACAATCGAATTAATTATTTAAACAATTTCCCCTCATTTGTCATAATGATAATTGTGTTTATGGGATGTATCGGTTTGGGGTGTGGGGTGTAGTGTTGACATAATGATAATTACTTGTAATTCGGTTTAAAGACAATGTTTGTTTATTCGACTGTTACAAACAGCAAGTGTGCAAAAGTTTAAAATGGAAATTAAAACTTGTTCTGAACAAACGTTTTCAGTGTGCACCGATTATGGTCATTCCTAGGCCATTGGAAATGGTCCTTTTGTAAATTCATTTTCCAGTTGCATCTTGAGAAAAATTGCACTTTGTTACAACAATGCCATGTTGTACCGCATTTATTTTCTCAATGTAATATTACTACTAATTATAGCGGAGTTATCAATTGTCATGATAATGGATAATCTTTATGACAATAAAAAGTTGTTTTTAAATTATTATTATTATTATTATTATTATTATTATTATTATTATTATTATTATTATTATTATTATTATTATTATTATTATTATTATTATTATTATTATTATTATTATTATTATTATTATTATTATTATTATTATTATTATTATTATTATTATTATTATTATTATTATTATTATTATTATTATTATTATTATTATTATTATTATTATTAATATAGAGTAAAAATTTTAAACTAAATTTATTACCAATAAGATTAAAATATATTTATTCATTTGAAAAAATTAAATATAAAATAAATGTCATTGTATGCTTATTACGATAATTATCAGAAAGTTTTAAACGCTTAGCCATTATTTATTTCAATGTTAATATGCGCTGTCAAATCATTGGGTTGTGCATTGTGGTGATCGCAATGGTCACTCATATTTAAACACGCTGAATAGGTCGGCCAATGACGTCAAATGTGCGAAAACAACTTTTTAGTCAAACGACAAACTTTACAAAAATCGTTCATTGTGCATTGTTTGTTTTGTGCATTTTTACAGTCAACATTTCCAAACCTTCAACAAATCCATTGTTTCACGTTCATCCCAATACTTTGCGCGACAACATCAATCCTTTGTATTTCAGTCGAACACCAATGACGTCATTTCCCACGCCTTCTTCTTCGTCGTGTTCGTCTTCGTCTTATACTTTGGACCAAACAAATATCAAAAATTCAACACTCAATAAATTTTTAATTAATTTTCAAAATTCCATTTCTATTCTCCACAATAACAACAACAACCATACTCAAACGCATTCATTTCTTTTTGTATCCGCCTGGCTTCGAGCAATGGCTTCCCTATTTGCCACGTCTACTCCACCATCTTCGACCGACAAATTCATTCCAAACGTACAAAATTTAAAGGTTGAAAATCCCAATTATACATCAATATACGAAAATTGCGTTCCACACCCTACTGGTCCCAAATCGAATGCCAAAATTTCGAATCCATCTGAAAGTCCATTGGATAGCAATTGGTATTTGTGGTCTGTCATTCAGCAAATATATCAAACACAAATGCTCCAATATTATTCGCCTATCTATCATCAAACAATGACGCAACAGCAGGCGATGACTTCCAATGCCGACGAAAACAACAATCACAGTTGTGCAAATTATTCGACGGTGTATCGGTCGGAATTAAGTGACTATTCTAGTCAGCAACTGTTCAAAATGATGCAGTCGCTATATCCACAAATGAAAACAAATCAAGTAATAAATTCCAACTTGGATGCTGTCTATACGACCAACGTTTCGTGTTCGAACAATAAAGGTATGTGCGATTATTAATGAATGGTTACTGCTTTCATGTCCGTTACCTAAATTGTTTTTATTATTATTGTTTCTGACAATTTGCATAATACTCATCGAGTTTCGATTTCCATCAATTTTCATATTGCTGACTGTTACATTCACGTGGTACACCTCAGCAGCTACACAACATAGCAAGGATTAAGTGTATAGAGGTATTACTAAAATTCTGTTTTGGTAGGGTGCTTAAAATGTAACTTCAGGTTAACGTAAAGCATATGTAGCCCTTGGGCTAAGAAAGGTAACTGTGACAAAAAATCAGACCGTTGCCAATCTTTGCAAACAGTGGCACCATCACAAGAATGCCGTTTATCAACCAAAAACGTTGGTTATTCTTCTACGTTTGTTATGATTGACGAAGCCCTTAAAGTCTACCGCTTCATCTGCTGTACGAGTATAGGAATAATGAAGGGAATAAGTATATTACTAACCACAATAGTAACAAATAATAGAAATTTTCTTATAACGGTAAAAAACTTTGTTTATTTATTTTTTAATTTAAAGTACACAAGTTTTAATTTTGTTTATCAATAAATAAGATAGAAACAAATAAAAAATTTCAAGTTGTTTCGTAATTTCGTTGACACCAATGTGCATTTGTAAATTATTTATATACAAAATATGCACTTTTACAAAATTAATATAGTTAGTAATGTTATGCTTCAATCCTTATCCGTTTGGGCGGAGTTGTTATTAATATTATTCCAGTTAAACTAATTTATTTTTAAACACTAACGGAATAATAAATTTAGTCTCCTTAAAAGTTTTTTTTCTGTGCTGTAGTAATTATACATTTAGTATAATATATAATCATTGTTCAAAAAAATACTAACTTCTAATGATTTCTAGCAAAAGTTGGTTGATTCAAGTCAAGTGGATTTGACAATTATCTAATATTTCACGCTTGAAAACCCCATAAATATACGATTACCATTTGCAACATTTATAATCTAAATTTCCATTTACGTTTGATGTTTAGGTATTTTGCTTATAAATCCTAATAGCTAACAAGTTGGTGTTTCCATACTATAAGTAAATTTTAATCAATTAAAAAATAATAAAAGTGCATTTACTATTTTGTTATTTCAGAAATGCAATTTCTGTGGCTAAATTTCAACCTGTTTTTATTCCTTTATCAACACCAGTTTAAAACAAGTTAAAGCAAAAATGTGTGTTGTTAAAAAGTCAATAAATTGTAAAATGCTATCAACGCTTGTTGATGAACCAGTTTCAAAAAAAGTAACATTGTAACGTTTGTCTTTCAGCCTTCGAACCACAAACCGCCTCCATGTTGACTATGCACCAGTCAACGTTGAACTGCCATGAATCGAGATTTTGTGGACCAACGTCGAACGCGCCAACATTGTCTTCAAATTTGTTCCGAAATGTCTTTTACGAATCGACAAATTACGAGAACAATTTCAGTTTGAATAGTACAGTCAACACGAAGTCATCTTTTACAAAGTAAGTTGGGCTAATTGCGATAAAATTCTGTTTCTGACTTTGCTATTATTATTATTATTATTATCATTATTATCATTATTATCATTATTATTATTATTATTATTATTATTATTATTATTATTATTATTATTATTATTATTATTATTATTATTATTATTATTATTATTATTATTATTATTATTATTATTATTATTATTATTATTATTATTATTATTATTATTATTATTATTATTATTATTATTATTATTATTATTATTATTATTATTATTATTTATTATTATTATTATTATTATTATTATTATTATTATTATTATTATTATTATTATCATTATTATTATTATTATCATTATTATTATTATTATTATTATTACTATTATTATTATTATTACTATTACTATTATTATTATTATTATCATCATTATTATTATTATTATCATTATTATTATTATTATTATTATTATCATTATTATTATCATTATTATTATTATTATTATTATTATTATTATTATTATTATTATTATTATTATTATTATTATTATTATTATTATTATCATTATTATTATTATCATCATTATTATTATTATTATCATTATTATTATTATTATTATTATTATTATTATTATTATTATTATTATTATTATTATTATTATTATTATTATTATTATTATTATTATTATTATTATTATTATTATTATTATTATTATTATTATTATTATTATTATTATTATTATTATTATTATTATTATTATTATTACTATTACTATTACTATTACTATTACTATTATTATTATTATTATTATTATTATTATTATTATCATTATTATTATTATTATTATTATTATTATTATTATTATTATTATTATTATTATTATTATTATTATTATTATTATTATTATTATTACTATTACTATTACTATTACTATTATTATTATTATTATTATTATTATTATTATTATTATTATTATTATTATTGTTCCAACTATTATTAGTATTACTATTATTATTATAATTATTACTATTCTTAATATCACTATTATTACTATTATTTATATTAATATTAATATTGTTGTTATTACCACTGCTATTATCACTATTACTATTATTATAATTACTATTATTACTACTACCATAATCATTATTACTATTCTTATTACTACTATTGCAATTATTATTGTTGTTTTAAAACAGAGTTGTTCTACTCAGTAGGTTAGGTTGATGCATTTTCTCATACTTAAACTAAATATTCACAATATGACTGGAGGCAATTGAGTTCAATTCGTTTTCTTGCTCACCATTTTTTCTCTATCAAAAGGTATAAAATTAAAAGTGCACGTTTCAAATGTAACAAATTGACAATTAATTGCCATCTTAGTCATTGTAAACAATCAAATATGTTCAACACAATTATGGAATGTAGCAAATTTGTGTGGAATTGTAATATAGAGAAAAAAAGGCGTTTTTAAATGATGGATGCATTTTTACAATTAATATGCAGTGTTTGTAAAAAGTCAATTTGTGTGTCAAATATATCTTCAAAAATTGAATAAATAAAGATTGGATAAAGTATTTGAGCTGACAAACCTAGATAAGAATATAATAAATTGAAAAATAATGTAAATTTGTAAAATGTAGAACATAATTGGAGCAACTAAGGTTTCAGTCTATCACTGCCACACTATTTGCAGACTTGCTTTTGGTTCTAGTAAAACATTGCTTTAATAAAGAGTGGTCAACGTGAAACATAAAAATAAAACACTTAAAAAATTACAGCTAAATATAGAACAATAATACAATGTTTAATTATATTTAACTAACAATTACCAAAAACAAACAAAATATATATATTCAAAAATTTAACTTAAAACACTATCCAATGTAAACAACACCAATTGCCTTCTACTTCTCACTCACTACACCATCTTGAACAATACTTTTGCTAACATCAACGTCGCTTAACATTCCAACGTAGGCAAACATTCGTTCACTTTGTTTCACTGTGCAAAGAAGCATCACCCACCTCAACACCCACGACTGGTAGGTGCAGCTGTGTAGTGCTAACTGGAACGTTGGCTGATGAGCCAGTCATCCAACTACACGAATGCTAGCAATGCGGAGCATCAATTTCGTCATTTCTTTTTCAGTCACCCGTTGGAATGTGCAACGTGTTGGAAAGCACTACGCATTGCATTTGTTGTAAATGCGCTTCGGTTTCATTATGGTTTGTTTGTTTGTTTGTTTGCTTAAAGCAATTGTAGCAATTGACGATTGTGGTGATGAGCAGGACCACTTGAAAATGCACAAATCTGTACGCGTGAGCAATGGTTTGTTTGATTATGGAGTGTGTATGCGCAATCAAAATATATTTACTTAGGACGTGTATAATTATGCAGTGTTTACTTTATTAAATTGGTAAACTTTGGTGTATTTTGTGTCAAAAAGTGAACTTTTTACGAATGAGAACGCTTTTCTTGCGTATCCATATTTTTAAAAATATATTTGTACTTGATTGTAAGCAAAATGTTTAAAAAAGTTTGTATATTTAAAGAGTGCATTAAAATCTTCGCTTCACTTTCAATTCTTTCGCATGTTAGGAAATATCAGACAACGAACCAAATCTTTTAATCTGTTTTTTACAAATTTTGACGATTTTGTTTACCTACTGAACTTTTTTTCTAAATAACTATTTTTCATAATGTTTTTCTTAGCAAAGATACATATTTGACAAACTTAAAATTATTAGTTCTACGATTTAGTAGCTTTCCTCGTTTATTATTCGCAGTTTTAAAGCCGTTAAGAACGGGGCTTTTAAATAGTAATAATAATAATAATAATAATAATAATAATAATAATAATAATAATAATAATAATAATAATAATAATAATAATAATAATAATAATAATAATAATAATAATAATAATAATAATAATAATAATAATAATAATAATAATAATAATAATAATAATAATAATAATAATAATAATAATAATAATAATAATAATAATAATAATAATAATAATAATTAATAATAATAGTAATAATAATAATAATAATAATAATAATAATAATAATAATAATAATAATAATAATAATAATAATAATAATAATAATAATAATAATAATAATAATAATAATAATAATAATAATAATAATAATAATAATAATAATAATAATAATAATAATAATAATAATAATAATAATAATAATAATAATAATAATAATAATAATAATAATAATAATAATAATAATAATAATAATAATAATAATAATAATAATAATAATAATAATAATAATAATAATAATAATAATAATAATAATAATAATAATAATAATAATAATAATAATAATAATAATAATAATAATAATAATAATAATAATAATAATAATAATAATAATAATAATAATAATAATAATAATAATAATAATAATAATAATAATAATAATAATAATAATAATAATAATAATAATAATAACAATAATAACAATAACAATTTCAATCTAACATAAAGTTTTGAAACTACACAAAATCTACTGCTACCATCAACCTAAACTTCACATTTTTAAATTTAAACAATTTACAAATTTCAAACACAATTAAGCCACTTATCTAATTGACTATTAAAAAACAATCATATATATATATATATATATATATATATATATATATAGACACACACACACAAGTTATCAAAATGTTCCGTTGTGCAGAAAAAAAGAACTTTATCGGATGACATTATTGATATTGATCGACACGTGCAGAACGATAAAATTGATTCACTATTTTATGCCGATCGTGATATTTGAATTACCATTTTTTGGTGCGAACGAATGAGCGAAAAGAATGCAAACCTCGCTATCTTTTTCTCTTCTTCGTGCTTTATGAACACATTTGATTAGACCAAAATTTGTTCATCCAAAGTCACGATTTTATTGACGAACGTATCACTATCACTATCACCATTACCATTGTTTGTACTACTCTAATGAGCAAACGTTTTGAATTATGCAGTTGCCATATCAACTACATGTTTGCGATGCAATTGTGACTTAAACCTCCTGATTGAAATGGAGCGCTATTGAGTATCTAAAACGTGCCTCATATATATATGTGTGTGTGTGTAGTTGGGTTCGGATTTTAGATACACAATTTTGCGGTTAACCTTGTTTGTTTCTGTAACCAATACTATACACACATGTACATAAATAAATATAATTCAGTTATTCATGTGGATCAGTTAGTCTAAGGTGTGAATTTAAAAATTACAGAAATATTTATATATCTAAGCTATTATTAATGATAATTCGGTTTTCTAAGCCTTGCAATATATGTATGCATTCAACTTTGAAACAAAACATAAACCGCATAGTTAACTGATAAATATGAAATAATTCAGTTGTAAATAAAAAAGTAGGTTGGCTCTCAATCAAGGGAAGGTGGACAATCAGTGTAAAAAGGACTCTTCAAATGCAATTTGTTGTAAATTAGGGGGGGGGAATATATCGCTAGCATCAATGTCAACACAGAATTAGATTTTAAAAATTGAATATCAATTTGCCGAAAACTTTATTTTACTTTTGCTAGCCGTGTTTCGTTAAAAAATATTTTTGAAAAAAAACAACATTTATTTTTTATTTTGTGTTTAGAGTACGTCCGGCATGTGAACGTATAACTACTTCGAAAGCGTCAATGAAAAATGGAACTGCAACCGGAAATCGACGAAGGTAGGTTTTTTTTTAAAAAACCCCCCAATTTTTGCCGCTTTAAATATTTTACGGGAACCCCAATGTCCATCCGGGTTTGAGTTGAGCACTGTATCGCTAGATTACCAGTCCGTATTGGTTTACGGTTTTCCATCAAAGATTCAAGCAACAACAAATGTAAAAATAAACATTCGTTTAGTTTTAGTATCTAATTTAATTGACTTAATGGAATATTTTTTAAATTAAAACTGCACATATGATTTTGTTTTTTCAAGAGTTGGCCAAGTCTTTATTTATTTATTATCAATTTGTATTTAACGGACTACAATTTTAATCGGCGATTTATTGATAATCTGGACAATATTATTTAACGGTATTAAAAAGTGTTTGTTTATAGCAAATAAAAATGTTAAAAGACATGGCTATTTTCTTCAACGATTTCCTCCATTTATGACAGGTCGCTGTTTACAGTCAGTTCCCTCCCCCCCCCCTATTTGGTTCTGTATCAAACTCCCATTTGAAGTATTGTGTTAATTAAATAGTTTTGGCATTGGTTTTTACTGCGCGATGTCCTGCCTATCGCATAACCTCCTACTTTATCCAGACTTAGAACTGGCTAGATCGGTACAATTCTGATTCTCTCTAGGCGGCGCTTGTCTGTAGCTAATATCTTATTAATAAAATGTCTTTAAATGTAGTAATTAATTTATTTTGTGCTTTTTAAAGCATTACAAGAGTAAGTGTAGATTGAAATCCTACTTATAATACAATTGTAACAAGGTTATAAATACTACGGAATAGAACTAATAGCTATATTTTGTCCACTAACGCTTATGTACTCAACATTTTTTTTAAATACTACATTTTTACCATGTCTAGTCTTTTGAGTATAACATAGAATATTGCACACCTATAACACGTAGATAAACATAGTCAAGTAAAATTGTTTTAAAAAGTTTCAAAAATCCACGTTTTTTGATAAAGTTGGCTCAAACTTTTTAAACTCAAAAAAAAAATTTGAATATTTGACAAGCGAGTTACTACGGGTCCCTCAGATTCAACCAAATTCAAATTTACGTAGTGAAATAGTCAAACCCAATGCATGTAAAAAGACAATGCATTAAAATTGTTTTACCTGCGTTTTAGATAGAGTGTGATTTTAAGTGCACCCATATGCGCAAAGGTGTGCGGAGTTTTAGACTTTTATATTAATATATATATATATATATATATATATACGTGTGTGTATGGGTGAGGAATCAAAAACAAATAAAGGATAGAGAAAATTGGATACAGTTTAATGTAGAAACAAAGGTAGAATCAAATTAAATTGAAAAAGTAAGGCATTTAATTGGGACATTGATGAGTTGAACTGTTATTTATTCATAAAATAATCATATAATTATTCATGAGTAATATATATATATATATATATATATATATATATATATATATATATATATATATATATATATATATATAACTATATATACTACTTATGAACAAGTGTTTAAAGTATCAAGATTAACTCGTTAAGTAAGTAATAAGCAATATATTAGCTTTGCACTAGAATGAATAAATATCTACATTAGTATCCATCTATGTTTAGTATTATTATTTATTTATTTATTAATTGATTAATTAAATGTTTTACAAAAAAACATTTTTCAGCAAAGTGAAAATATTAGCAAACTCAAAAAAGAACCGCTATTCTAATACTGATGGCGGTACTTGAACCTATGCCCACTCAAAATTGAGTCCACTAGATTAACACTGTCTCCCAATTAGAAGTTGCCAGAATGATCATGGGCTTGGGTTGGACTACCGGAACTAAAATGTGGGTCCATGTCTCAAGCATCGGTAAACTATCCACTTGGTGAAAAAATGTTTCTTGTTTAGCAATAGCAATAATAAAGGATATATTATCGCAGTTAATGTGTTGCCTTGTGCCTCATTTTTTAGCCGCATTCGCAAGCAATACATTTGTCGTTTCTGCTTGAGACAATTTACCAAGTCGTACAATTTGTTGATCCACGAACGAACTCACACAAACGAACGTCCATTTCCGTGTGACGTATGTGGCAAGGCATTTCGCAGACAAGATCATTTGAGGGATCACAGGTACATGTGATTATGTTTGTCTTTTTATTTCAAAATTTTAAAATTAAATTTAACCTAATTAACATAACATAACATAAATTGATGGCAGACCTATCTCTTTATTAATTCCAAGTTTGAATGGCTTCTCAAATTCCTATACGAAAAGGTTGTAGGATGCAAATGGAACTGGGAGGGATAAATGAAGTTTCTTGGCTAAAAGACCTCTTCCTCAGGATTATTAACATCCGAACTTAAATAGTACTAATTATTATTATTATTATTATTATTATTATTATTATTATTATTATTATTATTATTATTATTATTATTACTATTATTATTATAGTCATTATTATTATTATTATTATTATTATTATTATTATTATTATTTATTATTATTATTATTATTATTATTATTATACTATTACTATTAATATTATTAATAATACTATTATTATTATTATTAAAATTATTTCTATTATTACTATTATTATAATTACTATTATTATTATTACTATTAATATTGTTATTATTACTATTATTATTATTATTATTATTATTATTATTATTATTATTATTATTATTATTATTATTATTATTATTATTATTATTATTACTATTATTATTATTACTGTTATTATTATTGTTATTATTATTATTATTATTATTATTACTATTACTATTATTATCATTACTATTATTATTATTACTATTATTATTATTACTATTATTATTATTACTATTATTATTATTGCATAACCCTTTTACTTTAAAATAAGCATCGAACAACAAGATAACAGTAACAGCATTAACAACCACAAAGTTCAATAATTTTAAATAAACGAAATAATTCCATGTGTTCGATCATTTTGCTAACATCCTCGTTTTTGTAGTCCACTGCCAACTTTTTTCGCCCTTATCAATTGTCCACTGTTTTGGGCGCTAAACGTGACCAGATAATTTTCTTCGACTTATCGATTGGCTTCCACTCAATCCTGTCATTCGGATCAACAACCAATAAACGTATTACTTATTTTCAATAAAACTTTGATGCCTATTTCGAACTGCAGTTTCTAATAACTAACTTAAACATTCTACATATTAGTATGAAAAATTAGTTGTTATATTATATTGAACCGAGTAAAGTAATGGACGCGAAACTGAGTGGGTACATTTTTGAGTTCCACTACGTGCAACCAAATGGGGATCCTTGTTTGGTTTCTCGAAAGATATTTTGCGCAATACACTCAAGCAGTTGAAAACAAATAGTAAATTGTTAAACAATAATAATTATTACGATAGCCAACATTTAGTGTCGTCTGTAAATCTCGAACTCATGCCCACCCAATTAAAACTCTGTTGCCTTATCCACGTTATCTATTGTGATACAGCGTGCTAATTAATAACTTATGGATGCTTGCAAAACACATTTTTGAAACTTCTTATTTTTCTTCAACTTGTTTCTCTTCTAGAAAGAGTTGCTGTTTCCGGTTAACTGTCTTCATTTGGTTTTTGGTATTAAACCAATTTGAGGCATTGTGATCATTAAATAGTTATGCCGGAGGCAAACCCTCCTCCTTTATCCTTCTTTATCTGTTCATTTCTAATCCATTCTAGCACAAAAGAGTATTAAATTATAAGATAAAAGAAAATCGATAAAATATATTGATAGCCTTTTTAAACCTTGTTAAAAAAGTACATCAATGGACATACATTTAAAAAATTTTATTACTTAAATTTATTGACTGAAAACATTTTGTACAAAATAGACATTTGTTTGACCTAAAAGCAAACCCAAATATAGTGATGGTGGTAGGATTAGAATCATTGTGTCACTATGCCACCGTAAACTATATGTACCAATATTGTCAATACTTTTTAAAATATTGAATAAACATTTATCCAACACATAACTTGTTAAGTCATCCGTAACATTTTTAATTTCTAATAAACAAGCCTATTAAACTTACTCATTTTTTAGCAATTTCACTTTTATAAATTGTTTCTCTACATACCTATTGATAACTGAACCGCGCCTTATAGGCCATTAAATTTGTGCAGTTTGCCAAGACCTATACGGTAAAAGCCTTAGTAAAAGAAATTATTTTTTGCTTTGTAGCGGTTGTAACACACAGCATTTGAGAACTCCAAGCAATTAGCACAAATCAGATTGACTATAAATAATAAAATACAAAAAAATCTGTTTCAACCACCCGTAGCTGAGAGAATAAGACTTCGCTTAACACCGGATAGTGAGACTTAAAAAGATATGCGCTGCTAATGATTCCAAACAAGGATGAAACAGCTGTACAGTACTTCTGGTTAACTCAAACCAAGTGGATTTATTATTCTAATGAATTTAACAATGCTAATGCATTACCTTTAAAAATCCTAAATAATAAATATTGATATTTGTGTTACAGATTTACGCACAGTACAAAAAAGCCATTTTTGTGCGAAATTTGTGGCAAAGGTTTTTGTCAGTCGAGAACGCTGGCGCTGCATCGTACGTCGCATTCGTGCCCGCCAAACACCAATGTGTCGAATTCGGGAAACGCAATATCGCGAATGGCCAAAACTAAAACGTCCAAACAAGTTCCGCCTCATTTGATATTGTAAACGGCGATAGCAGTAACAGGCGGCATCGGCTGTCTAGGCGGAAACACACACACACACATACACAGATTTATCATTTTTTACACACTATTTTTATTTTGCTCAAAAATTGATTCTCTCAAAATAATTTGTCTGTTTAACTTTGTGCTTAAATAGGATTAAAAAAATAATAATTTAACAATGTTGATGATAATAATAATAACAAGAATATTGGTTTGTATCATTGTTATTATTATTATTGTTATTATTATTATTATTATTATTATTATTATTATTATTATTATTATTATTATTATTATTATTATTATTATTATTATTATTATTATTATTATTATTATTATTATTATTATTATTATTATTATTATTATTATTATTATTATTATTATTTCATTAAAAACATGTTTTTTCAAAATATATAATTTTGTGTTTAAAATTAACGCTTGTAAAAATATTGCAGTTTGTATTAAATCTAAACAACTAATTTAGTATTTTTAATTAATTTATGGTGGGATAGCATTCAAGTTTTTTAAGTTTGGCCACTGGTTAAAGGTCTGTAAATTCTGACACTGTTACAACCTCCAAAATTATACATCAACGTAGGATTAACTATTGGCCTAGAATTCGCTAAATGCACCAGACTGTCTATGCCGGGATGATCTAGCAGTACAACGCTCGAATTCGGATCTCGGTGGGCACGGGTTCGAATCGCACAACTGACACTAAAATGGGGGACTCACGTTCGGTTTTGCTAAAATGTCCACTTCTAAAAGATGTTTCTCGTGCAAACATTCAAGATAGTAAAAAGTATCGACAAATCCAGAATAATTGAAAATGCATTATACTGGTCAATTTTTATTTATTGAACGCAGCGGTGGTTGTGTAGTTTTGACACAAAATTGAATGTAGGTAAATACAAATGAACACCATTTTGCCCATAATATTTCAAACCAAAATCGGTAACTCGGTCGTTACGACCTCCAACATTTTAATTTAAAAATCCAAAATTTAAGTTAAATTGCATTTTTCAGGTGTAATAGTTTGTACCGATTAATAGAAAGAACGGTGAGTAAAAGTATACACCTAGGATAGGCAAAAAGTATTTTAAGGGAGATAACCTTGAAAATAATTAGGAGGTCTCGTCAATTTTTGCAAACGGTGGCATAGTCACTGGATGCTGTCTTCCAACTAAGAAACTTTCTTATTTTTCTATGTTTGTTACACTTATCAAATTATCAAAATCGATCATTTAATATGTTGTACGAATATAGAAATAATGAAGAAGTAACTATGTCACCAACAAAAGGAATAAATTAATAAATGAATAATCTTCAGTGATTACGACCTCCAACATGGGGATGCTAATGATCCTGAGGATTTGAGTAATGCTTATAAAGTCTCAATTTCCAATAATGGTGATATTCCTGACTGTTCGTCCTCCACGTGGTGCATCCTGGACTAAATGCCTATAGGCATGTAGACTAATAACAGCAGGGTCCGAGTGCACAGCGGTATAACTGGGCTTCCGCTACTGCGGGTGGGTGCGAACATAAACCCAGGATGCTTAAAAGGTATCTAAAGATATACGTATACCATATGTAGCCCTTGGGCTAATGGAGATAACCCTACAAAAAATCAGGCGGTCTCGTCAATTTTTGCAAACAGTGGCGACGTCACAAGGATGCCGTCTATCAGCCAAGAAACTTTGTTATTCTTCCACGTTTATTACGTTTATCAAGCCATCGAAATTAATCGTTTGCTTTGTCGTATAAATATGGAAACTAATGAAGAGGTGACCACGTGATCACCGACAAAATGAATAAAAAATTCCAGTCTAAAAGTTTAAAATTTAACTTAAATTGCATTTTAACAAAAGGCTCAAATAGCAGATAGAACGGTCGATTGGCGAGAATTCTATCCCGAGACTAAAAGGGAATAAGGATTGTTTTGTGTATATAAGCTTAGACAGTATAACAGCATTACACTATAAATGGAATCGACCCGTGGCGCAGGTAATTCCAACCGAACCAAAATAATCGAATAATAGGTTTTGTATAGCAAGCCGATGATTTAATTTCATTTATTGACGATAAATGTAAATATCTGTTCAATCGTACTGAATGTCCACTTGCTGAAAATGTTTCTTGTTGAACATGTTTGGCACTTTTAAGAATTACATTAATATTTCTAGAACAATACTCATTGTAAACAAGGGGCTTCCAACTCGTCCTTTTAATCATTTCTAAACTGTTAGCAATTACTGTTTCACACAAACAGTTTACTAAGAGTACGTCTAAAATGAAATTTAAACATCCCATCACTGTTGCTCATACTGTTTTGCACAAATTTATTATTATTATTATTAGTAGTAGTATTAGTATTACTATTATTATTAGTATTACTAATGCTATTGTTATTATTATTATTACTAATATTATTATTTTTGTTATTATTATTATTATTGTAATTACTAATGATACTATTATTATTATTATTACTATTATTATTATTATTATTATTATTATTATTATTATTACTACTAGTATTATTTTTTTGTTATTATTATAATTATGATTACTAATGTTACTATTATTATTATTATTATTATTATTATTATTATTATTATTATTACTACTACTACTACTACTACTACTACTAGTAGTAGTAGTAGTAGTAGTAGTAGTAGTAGTAGTAGTAGTAGTAGTACTATTATTATTAGTATTACTAATGCTATTGTTATTATTATTATTATTGCAATTATTATTATTACTAATATTATTATTTCTGTTGTTATTATTATTGTGGTTACTAATGTTATTATTTTTATTGTTATTATTATTATTATCTTGTTGAATTAATTAGTAGGTATAGATTATCAATGATAGATCTTGCATTGAATAATAGATGTAGTGGCTGTGACATGTTTTCTGTTAAAATTGATTTTAAAACACTTCGAAAATCACTTTAATCACATTTTCTCTTATGTTTAAAATGTTGCTTTTTTAATATATGTTGAAAAAATGTATTAGGTACAAATAATAAATTAATGTCAGTTTGTAATTGTAATAATAATGGCATAGTTCTATCAAAACAAATTCTCATCTTGTAATACACCAAAAAAAAAGAAAATAATTTTTATGTATATAAATAAAATTATATTTATACATAATTTGTAAATATATATTGGTGAATACAAAATAATGACAGATAAAAATATATGTTAAAAATGTAGTTGTGGTAATTTAGTGTAGCGCAGACATTTGAGGGCCCGCTTATTAGAAACATGTTTCTCATCAAACATTTAAGCAATAAACTCGAATAATAATAACAAATAAATAAATAATAATTTTCAATGTAAACACAAGATTTGCTTACAACTCTATCATTGTGAGAAGTTTGTTGTTTTGGAAGCCATATAACTAAACACCATTTTTAGTGCTGAATTTTACTGAATTTTATTTTAAAATTATTATTTGCTTTTGTTATTATTCGTTTATTTAGTTTATTCTTTTCGAATATTTTACAGAACACTTTTTGTCATTCCTTCCCCTTATACATGGATTTTATAAAAGCACAACCAGTAACTTTACACTTTAATTAATCTACTTTTATCAAACGAAATGTTGGACAATTAATTAATAGGTTTTCAGTGGTAAACTATTTGAATTGCCAGATTCACTTGAATAATAAATCCACTTGCTTTGGGTCAACCAGGAGCACCGTACAGCTGTTTTACATCCTTGGTTAGAATTATTAGCAGTGCATACCTTTCAAGTTTCACACAAATTAAAACCCACTTCTTATCTGGTATGAAGCTAATAACTTAATTAATTACCAGTTGCAAATGTTAGTGTACTAAAACGCAAAGGTTACTGCAACAATAAACTCGAGATTGATTACCACTATTGACATTTTTTTAACGATTAAACAGACGCTGTATAATGATTGAATCCAATACGCATTAATCAATAATACTTCAGTTATTTGCTCACATATATTGTAATAAAAAGAAGAATGAAAAATTAAAATAAGTGTCGTTTTTACTGAGTTAGGTTAAAACATTGTCAATTCAGTACAATTTATGAACTACAGTACTAAAACCGATAAGTGGATATAATTCACAAATTACAGCAACGTGATATTTGTTTACTAAAGAGGAAAAATAGATAATTATAATAATCAATAACGTTTAATTAATTGGTTGTGACCGGAAAATGTTAAAAACTGGATAGTTAAGTTGTTTTATTACATTTTCACTATGAAATTCGTTCGAAACGCCTACTTAATGAAAAATGTTTTCGGTTAACTATTTTAGTTGTAGGAACCAAATAAATTACACAAGATTGTTATTTCAGCATGAAAAACAAACTTTTTTTGTCAGTATTTATAAAATATGTGTTTTATATTTTACTAGAAAATATTGATCTAAAAAGAGATATATTACATGTCATTGCGTCATACAATTTTGCATTTTTGATTATTTTTTTGAAAAATGTTACAAATTATTGTGTTTTAGAAAAGAGGAAACGAATGTTTTTGTAACAATTATTATTCTAAACAACAAGTATTAATTATTTTTTGCTTTTAAATGCGCTTATTTTAAATTGATTTAAATGACAATAAACTTGGTTTTAATTTAATTTTATAAAATTGCACTTTTAAAACTACAAAACTTGACAACTCCAATTTAGACAAGGAAGTACAATCACATAAGATAATTCCTGAATCCAACGTCGCTACGTAATTTAAACCTTTGAATTAGCCTGAGTAGTTGAGCGGTACAGCAGTCGACTCGAACCTGAGTGGGCATGGATTCAGGTGTTGCTCCAGACACTAATTGCGGACTCTTGTTTGCCTTTGCAAAAATGTTTAATTGCTAAAATGTTTCTAGTAAAATATTCAGGTAATAATAATAAAAATGATAATAATAATAATAATGTTAATAATAATAACAATAAAATAGTAATAATAATAATAATATTATAATATTATAATATAATAAATAATAATAATAATAATAATAATAATAATAATAAATATATATTTGTTATTTTATGTTGGCTGCTTTGAATGTCTGTACAAGAAACATCTCTCAGCACTGGATATTTTAACGAAGCCGAACGTGGACCCACATTTTAGTGCCGTTGATGGGATTCGAACTCATGTCCACCAAAGTCCGAATTTGAGCGTTGTACCGCTAGACCACCCCGGCAATAATAATAAAATGATAATAATAGCAAAATAATAATAATAATGATAATAATAATAATAATAACAATAAAATAATAATAACATTAATAATAACGATAATAATAATAATAACAATTATAGTAATAAAGTAATGATAAAAATAGCAATGTTAATAATAATAATAATAATAATAATAATGATAACAATAAAATAATAATAACATTAATAATAACGATAATAATAATAATAACAATTATAGTAATAAAGTAATGATAAAAATAGTAATATTAATAATAATAATAATAATAATAATAATAATAATAATAATAATAATAATAATAATAATAATAATAATAATAATAATAATAATAATAATAATAATAATAATGATAATAATAATAATAATAATAATGATAATAATAATAATAACAATAAAATAATAATAACGATAATAATAACGATAATAATAATAATAATAATAATAATAATAACAATTATAGTAATAAAGTAATGATAAAAATAGTAATATTAATAATAATAATAATAATAATAATAATAATAATAATAATAATAATAATAATGATAATAATAAATTAATAATAATAATAATTTTAGTAATAATAACAATAAAATGAAATTAACAATAACAAAATAATGATAATAAAAACAATAATAATAATAACAATAATAATAATAATTATAATATTATTGTTAATAATATTAATTAATTTAATTTAATACAACTCATTAACAGCCAATCTGCAATCACAAACATTAGGTTACAACTGAGCTAGTGTTATTGTGTTTACGAACTGTCTTTGTGCACACGAACTGGGTTTCAACGTGTAATTATAAGCAGATTATAGGATTTTCAACGTATTAAAAGATTGGGAAGTAATTAACACCTCGGGATCAATCAGACTGTAAACATTTTTTGGGCTGTATTTATATACTAAAACTGTATATTTTAAAATTCTTAGATTCACTTGAATAGTAAATTCATTTGGTTTTAAGTCAACCAGGAGCACTGTACAGCTGGTTCGTCCTTATTTGGAATTATCAACAGCGCTTATCTTTCCAGTTTTACACACGCATAGGTCGTGGGTTTAAATTCATGTACGTGTAAAACTTGAAAGGTATGCGCGGCTGATAATTCTAAATAAGGACGAAACAGCTATACAGTGCTCCTGGTTTACTTAAAACCACGTGGACTTATTATTCAAGTCAATCTGACAATTCTAATCTGACAATTTTAAAATTAAAATAATTTCTGGAAAGCACCCATTGATAAAACTGTATATGTTTGTGACTGACGAAAATAAACGAAATAGATTCATCTCATAATTTATGTCTTCTAATATTTTTATTTGAAAAATATTTATTATTCTTTATAACAATACGTCAAACAAAAAAGGTTATCTTTTCCCCAAACGGTGGTGGTTACACATAACTGACATTTAAAATGTGTAATATTTTTTTCACCAAAAAAATGTCAAAATTAGTGCAAATATGAAATGTGTACAAACCTTTTTCCTGGTTGTTATTTAAAGTGAACACCACAATTGGCACAAGCTGTATGCACGTAAAATATAAATATATACATTCAATTGTCAAAAATAGGCGGTTCGGCTATTGTACATCTACTTTAGACAAATTGGTGTTTGTAACAATTGGGGTTTTTTTTTGGTTAAAAGCTACCGTAGCTGCATTCCAGATTTGTAAATTGCTTTCAGTTCTATTCGTCTGTATGTATATATATATGTGTGTAAACAAATTGTTTGGACAAAATATACAACCGAATGTGACAACATTTACTATTTACAAATTTGTCATTATACAAATTTTGAAATTCACACTTTCTAAATCAATTGTGTGTGTTATTTTTTGTGTTGGTTTTCAATGAAAGTAATTAATCAAAATAATTCTTTATTAGAAAAAAACATAATAAAGATAATCTCTGGGTTACATGTGATTGTACATTTATGTAAAAAAAACATATTTTATAATTAATTGCAATTGTGGGCTATGTAATAGGACTAAAGTGACACAATGGTGTTGTAGATTAAAAAATTGAATTATTTATAAATTTATTAGCGCTATTGATTTTCGAAGAATTAGGGAACAAATTATTTTTCTCCCCATCGAATGGACATTTAACTGATCCAAATGAGGACGGTCAGCGAGTGATGACACTGAGAGTCAAAGCGGAAGCCGGTATTATAACTCGTAAACGTGGACTCTAATCTTGGAAATATTGTTATGACCAATTGAATTTACAATTTAATAAGTAAAATTGTCGTTATTAATTACTTGCTCAAGTAGATAAATTATCAACATGAGTGCAACTCTAAATTTAAACATTTTTGTGATGTGTGCTCCCAATAAAAATGCCCAATTTTTAATTATGCAATGAATTTAACAATTTGACACCTACAGTCAATTTTTTACAACTTTTTGCAAAAATGAATCCAGGTTGTTGAAAACAATTAGTTGGAAATTTATTGCGCATTCCACGTTAAGTCAAATTCTAGACCAACCCCACCAATATTACAAATCAAGTGGTTGTATACCTTCGAAACATATTAGTGCTTAGACTATGGGGCTTGTTATGATCTTCGTGACTCAATTTCTTGTTGTACTATTGTCACTTCCTCATTTCAATATAATGTTTTATGATTTGACGTATTTGTGTGGCTTTTCCATAACTTTTTTGTTTAACTTTAATCTTTATTTTACAATCTACATCTTTTAGTTTCTAACTTTCTTTACCTACGGCAAATATTTTTTTGTATTTTATAATACTGAATATGCTTCGATTAAAGTATTTCAGCTAACTATAAAAACAATAATATTAAATTGAAAGCAGACACCTTATTTTGAGCAAATCCAATCCTATGTTGAAAAAGAAAAATAACTACCATTTATTTTAATTTTATGTTTTTACTACTTTGAATGTTTTACAAGAAACATTTTTCAGCAGTGGACATTGTTTAGCGAAGCCAAACGTGGGCCCGCATTTTAGTGGGCCGGTAGTGGGATTCGAACCCCGATGCCCACCGAGGTCCGAATTCGACCGCTGTACCGCTAGACCACCCCGGCATTTAAGAACGTAACAGGAAAAACGGTTGACAATGGTAAAAAAAAGTATACAAATGGTAGAAAATATCATTAAACAGAACAATTTCTTGAAGGCACATTTTGTTACTATTCAGTAAATATTTCAATAAGCTAAAATTTACGTGGAATTAGACGGGCAAACATTTTTCAAATATATGTACATGTAAATTGGTAAAATTTTGATATTACTGAACAGGTTTTTAGAAAAAAAGTAATTAAATCGTTTTTGCCCTTATTCCAATTTTCAACTAAAAACAACTGTGTTTATTTTATTTTTCAAAATGTAAAAATAGAAGAAAAAGAAACTATAAAAAACGCGCGCGCGCGCGCGGCAGCTTCAACATACACAAATGTGTTTGTTGTTTTTATACAACAAGTTCACTTACTTTGTTTTCTTCTTCTGCAAACAAAGCGTGATTAAGGGGTAAAGTCGCTTTGTTACACACATATACCTACACACACACACACACTACTTTAAATAAGCATATCAATATCAACTCCCCAATTTAGACAAGGTAATTAAAATTTTTAAAATTAAAAGAAACAACAGACAACCTGTGATTGATAGTTTGCGTCTCTAATTGTTTTTGCAGATAGACTGTGTTTACAAGTGCACAATTGTATGCGTGTGTGTGTGTGTTGAGGGGTAGGCAGTAGATACACCAAATTCAAGAAGCCTTGCAACACAGAGTGCCGACAACACGTATAAACAATTTCAAAAACAAATTAAACGGCTTGAATAAAATTTGAATTTTTGAACAAAAAGTAATAATCAAAATTTTAAATGCCAGTTGATATACACAGATGTAGTTAGTTGAAAAGAAATGGGTATAATTAACTTTGAACATTGTAACAATAGTCAATTATAACTGCACATGAATTTATATTATTTTTAAATGGGAAAATTATAGAATTTATAATTTGAAGCATTTCAGTAAGGTCTGCAGTAAATTTATTAAAAAATTGCAATATATATATATATAATTTTCAGTAATTGCAGATTTTTATTTACTATTGATAGTGTAATCATTATCACGAAAAGTAGATATAATTAGTTGCTCATTTAAAAAATTATTATTAGAATTATTATTTTATCAACGAAAAGTAGATATAATTAGTTGCTCATTTAAAAATTATTATTAGAATTATTATTTTTTAACTATTATTATTGTTATTACTATTATTATTATTATTATTATTACTATTACTATTACTATTGCTATTACTATTACTATTACTATTACTATTGCTATTACTATTACTATTACTATTACTATTACTATTACTATAATAATAATAATAATAATAATAATAATTATTATTATTATTACTAAGAAATGTTTGCAATAAAACTTTAAATCAGCAACAAATAAAATAAATGAATCATAAAATGTTAATATTATTTGTAACGCTAATAATTCCAGTGCTTCTTATTATTTCGTATAACCAAAATTATGCCTAGGTTTCTAATGCGCTAAATTTGAACGTGATTATGCATGGTTTTTACTTTCACAATCGGCACTAGAAGCTGTTTTATCTCGATTGCAGCAGGAATTGTGTACACACGCAGAAGTAGCTTAAAGTTAAAAAAAAATTTTTTTAATCATTTTCCAATTACACTCAAATAAGCAATCACATTTTCATTATTTAAAAAAAGTTGTTGTTTGGAATACTTTTACAAAATACGATTTTTCAGCATTTAGCAAAAGGTTAAACAATATCGCTCGTGAAACTCAAACACATTACCTCTACGTTTTTACCCTATAAAAACATTTAAAAACACATTGTAATTAAATAATAATAGTAATTGTTTAAAAGCGCATTAAATAATCATAACAATTCTAAATAACAAAAAGACGAATGATCAACGTTTTTGAAAATAAAAAAGTCAAATATTATATACACAAGTTCGGATAAAAGTATTACAACAAAAAATAATACTAAAATGGTTAAAACTAATTTTTAATTTTTAAATTAAAAAAAAGAAAAATGATATTTAATGTAAATGTATGAGTAAAAATGTTTCCAAATATGCAACTAAGCAAATCACAAATTTTGTTTTAATTAATAAATCATACTACTGACAAGTAGAATATTGTTTACAATTTAAAAAATGATAAAATTAAATTATAGGATGTTTAAAAACATTAATTATGAAACTAATACATTTTAAAAAACAATAAAATTAAACGTTTATTGTATTACACAGAATAATAAAATTAAATAATTACAAATTATTCGGTTTTTTCATCACTGACGATACTATTGTTTGTATTATTAACATCGTAATTGTCACTACTAACATTATTTGTATCATTAGTAGTATCAGTGACATTTGCTAAATTATTTTGATCGCCATTTGTTTCAGCCAAACGATTTTGGGTTTCGGGTAACAAGTTATCAGCATCAGTTGGTATAAATATTTCTTCAAATGATTCTAAATAAATAAAACAGTTTCAATGCATTAAAATTAATGGGTTTTTAAGGAATTATTTTATTTCAGAATTGTCAGATTAGAAATATGTTTGAAGATCGATTAAAATTTATTATTACTTTAGCAAAAGATTAACCAAGGATAGTATTTGTGAGCGTAGTTAAACATTTTAAAAATTAAATGTAGAAAACGTCTGTTTTATTTGTCATAAACCTTTAGCACACAATTCTTGATATCAGTCATAATTGTGTGTGCTAATACTGAACGAAGATTAAAACTCGAACTAAAAACATACAATTTTGCAAAAAAAAGTAAACAAAACAATTTGCAAAAGTAGAATTTTAAGTAAAACACATTACTAGTACAGTGGCAACAATGTAATTACAAAATTGGAGCAAGAAACTACTGAAGATGATGCTAATAATTTTGAGGATTTGAATAATGCTCATAAAGTCTCAATTTTCAATGATGGTTACCTCAATGTAGCACATCTTAGACTAAGTGCGCCTATTCATCTGGAATAATACAGCAAAGACCGAATAATTGGGCTACTGTCGTGGCGGATAGATACACTTAGGATATTTAAAAGTATTTTAAGGTATTGCATATGTAGCCTTCGGGATAAAACAGTTATCCCTGACTAAAAGTTCAGGTGACCTTGTCAATCTTTGCGAACAATGGCGACGTCACGAAGATGCCGTCTATCAAACAAAAAATATTGTTATTGTCCTGCGTTTGTTAAACTTACAAAACCACTAGAGTCAATTGTTACAACGTGCACTTCATGAACGACACTTGAGGCATGCCGATTTTAAATGTTAATTACATCCCCAAATTAAATCCATCCAATGATCTCTATTAACTGCAAATGGTAAGCAATCGGACGCCCCCATTTGAATAGGGGGGGGGTGGGAGTCTTAGCATAAATAAAAGACACTGAGTTCGCGTGTTACAATAACCGTCCAAATAATACGTTGTCCAACCCGCTTTTCCTTTTCATCCCAGTTTCTAAAATTATAAGTGACCGTCGGTTGTAAAAAACAAACACGAACCCGAATAGCTGCTTTTATCGGCACTTTTTCCAATCGTTTCCTGACTCGACTTAACGTCGTCCCGCGACTGATCGAATTCGTCAAAATTTCCGCCATTTGTCAAATCGTCCTTGACGTCGTCTTGATCCGCTTCGATGACGGTCGACAAGGAACTCGACTTCAAAGGATCGTCATCATCATCATCATCATCATCGCCATCCTCGTCATCCTCGTATTGACATTGCCGTTAGCCAACTCGTCGTTTTTAAAAGGTTTGATGGCCTCAATGACCGCCCTAATAGCGGCATCTTCGTCGGTGTCGGTGGCGCCCAATTGAGTCGCAACTTCTTCGTGTTCTTCTTCAATGACTTGTTCCAACGGTTCCATGTTGGTAAGAGGTCGGGGTGGTGAAGGCGGCGGCAGTGGAAATGGCTCAATTTCTTCGCTTCCTTCACTTGATGAATCGGATGTCAAATAGGCGCGTTGGTCATCGCCTGTTTGCAATTCCTCTTCCGATTGTTTGGCGACAAATTCGTTTGACAAAATGTTGGAGACAAGAGTGCCATTGTAATCGTCGTCAACGAGTTCTTCAGCCGACAATTCGTCCGTGGTGCATTGATTGACTGCCGATGGCAATAGATTTGTTGGAAGTTGCTAAAATGGGAAATGGGGAAAATAATGGATACTGCGAAATCATTAATTATTTTCATTTTAATTCTCAAATGTTTTGCAAAAAGCATTTTGAAACAAACAAGCAAACAATTGTTATTATTTGCTTATTTATTTTACTACTTTGAATGTTTTACGGGAAACGCATCTTTCAGCAGTGGACATTTTAGCATAGCCGAAAGTAGGCCCACATTTAGTGGACCGGTGGTGGGATTCGAACCTATGCCTACCCATGTTCAGGTTGAGCGCTATACAGCCAAGTTATAATTATGATGATAATAATATTAATAATTACTATTGTTATTATTATTATTATTATTGCTAGTATTATGATAATTATTATTGTTATTATTATTTATTATTATTAGTTATTATTATTATTATTATTATTATTATTATTATTATTATTATTATTATTATTATTATTATTATTATTATTATTATTATTATTATTATTATTATTGCTATTATTATTATTATTATTATTATTATTATTATTATTATTATTATTATTATTATTATTATTATTATTATTATTATTATTATTATTATTATTATTATTATTATCATTATTATTATTATTATTATTATTATTATTATTATTATTATTATTATTATTATTATTATTATTATTATTATTATTATTATTATTATTATTATTATTATTATTATCAGTATTATATTAATTATTATTGGTATTATTGTTATTATTGTTATTATGTTATTATTATTATTTGAATGTTTCATAAGACACATGTTTAGCAAGTGAACATATCTTAACTTACATTGAATCAAAAGGAAGACATTAATATTTACTTTGGTTTATAAAACCTGCCAATAGTTTTAAAAAAGTTATTGGGCGATTGGCAAAATTTTCTCAAATCTAAACAAACTTGAATTCAAGTCAAAACGGGCATGAGTTTATCATTTGCTAGGTATATTATGTTCACTACAATACTTCAAATAAATGGATAACCCATTTCAATATTTATCAAAGCTTAATTACTCCAATTGCGTCAATAAAAGTATGCAAAAAAATTATACGAATTTTTTTTATTTTCTAACAACAAAGGAAAAAGCATTACTTTTTGTAAGTAAAAAAAAACAATTCTCACGGTAAATAAAATTTAATTAATTACCTTTAGGTTATACAATGATTTAATTGAACAAAAATATTTATAAAAAAAATAAAATAAACTAATAAGTGTTGAATTTGAAAGTAAAATTCTACAATAAAATAAAATAAGAAAAGTCAAATAAATGTAAACAACAATTTATATTTTATTTATTATTTCTATTATTTTATTTTGTTTACCACTTTGAATACTTTACGGGAAACGCATCTTTCAGCAGTGAACCTTTTAGCGAAGTTGAACGTAGGCCCACATTTAGTACCGGTGATGGTAATCAAACCCATGTCTACTCAGCTCCAAATCGAGCGCTGTACCGCTAGACCACCCCTATGTTTGTATGTGGCGGGAAACACAGATGGTTTGGGCGGTGGATTCATACCCCAGCGTATAGAAGCCTTAAATCATACTCAATAGGAACTAAGTACAGATCCTCAATTAGTTTAGCTAAATAACCATTTGATAACAAGCATATTTTTCATGCCATCATCTAAACAACTAATTTGTAAAAATCAAAGATATATTTTTTTCAAAAAAGGTAACATCAAGGCCATCCACTATCTTTGACGCAACTTGGATCCAAGAAACAATATTAGATTGTCAAAAAACACATAAAAACTTTTCTCCATCTTTCCAACAAATGTACTTTGCTTCCTTGATCAATATACGGTTTAAATCTAGTGTACAATAAGACTGAATGCTGTTTACTTCCATGGGTTTGTAGCGGTGAAAATCGACAAAGATAATTCAGAATCTCAAATAATAAACAATATTATTTTAGTTTACATCAAAAATTAACATTTAATTTTTGACAATTAATATTCTTCGAATATTGGACAATTTTGTTTGAATGTTCAATGGTACATACCAGTGGGAACGGCTATAAAAACAACCGTTCCCACGCCATTGATGACTTCCGTTTCCTCCAATCATTCCGTTCCATCTTAGTTCCCATTTTAGTTTTTCCCACGATCAATCCTTGTAATTTGACAATACACGTTTCCCCGGTCCAGTCTTTGTGTTTTCATTCATTACTATAAGTAATCAGTGCAACGTAAGGTATTGGAAGGAATCCACGACTAGATCTTCTATCAACGCAACCTTCTACGACAAGCGACGCCGCTTGTCACATCAAAACCGCCCCAACCTCGCGTTTAGTAAAAAGAGGCTACGTAGCCTGCAATCTGGAGTCAGTCACTAAAAGTTGTTACTAAATTGAAAAAGCCTATTTTGCTGCAACATGCAAATGCAGAAAATGGGAAATTAATGAGTCTTGTAAAATATGTGTTTTTTATTGAATTTTCTGCAGCTATTGAATACATTTTATCCGATATTACTATTATTATTATTACTCCGCTTAGAAAAAGTCAGAAATAAACCAACCAAGTCAGTCCCAAACCTAGATAAACGAAGAGGATTTAGGCGCAAGAATAGCAACTTGACTTCTGCCAAAAATCAATATTGCTACCAAATGACAGGGTTGAGTGGAAGCCAAATAAAAGATCAATCTTTAATTGAACGAAGACAATTACTCGGTCAAATTCTACTTTCAGCGTCCGAAAATCCAGCCAAAATAGGTTTAGAATAGGCAATTGATGATGCCACAACAAATTAGTAGATCACAGAAACTCTGGCTAAGAATTATTTGCAAAAGTCTAATCAAAATAAATGTTTAATAGAATCAAACAAAAATGTTGACAAAATGATCGAACACTTGGAATCATTTTGTTGCCCCACATTCTTCTTAAATTATGCGACTTTATTGTTGTTTTTGCCATAACTGCTATCTTATTGCTCATGTTCATTTTAAAGCCACAGTGTTTTGTAATAATAATAATAATAATAATAATAATAATAATAATAATAATAATAACAAAAATATCCGTTATTAATGTATTCTTAAATACATTGATAAAAGTATATTTATATAAAGTGTTTTTAACATAACAAATTCATAAATTAATAAGTGCTTAATCCAAAACAAAAAACAAAAAATGTTGGATTTTATAATCTGTGCTCTTAATATCGTCAAGTTGATTTTGTTTTTCATTTATAACATAATTTAATTTAACAAATGTGTTGTCCAAAACTTAAATACAAAAATATCGAATTTAAAATTGTACATATATAATTGCAATAATCATACATCGGTTGACTGATTGTGAATTTTCAATGGAGGGAGGTGGGTCAGATAGAGTGGAAAAATACACTTCTTTATTTAGTGACAACTAATAGGGGATAAGTAAAATTCAATCTTGTGATGCGTTACAATTGAAGTGCAGATTGACGGAAGAAGGAGTGTATATTAAAAACAAACTGTGTCATTCCTTTAGGCGCTTAGTTCGAGAAAATCGCGTTTTTTTTAGAAAATACACATTAAATAAAAGTTCGTACTTGATCCCTGCTGTGTACGATTCAAACTATCTGTCTACTGAAGCATCAATGAAATTCGTTGATTTTTCTATTTTTTAAAGTTTACAACTTGTAGTGGACATAATGAATAAAAATAATTTGTATATATATACTAAAATGTCATATGTTTGTGACTGACGAGAATATACCAAAATGAATTCATCTCACAATTTACGTTTTCTTATATTTTTATTTGGAATTATAAAGGGAACCCAAAGCTTTAAATAATTAAAAAACTTTTTGTCAATTTCTAAAAATAGAACAATTAAGTCAATAATCATTATTCTTGTTGTTGTTATTTGTTATTTGCATATTTTGTTTTACCGTATCGACTTCAATAGAAGCTTCAATTGGTAACACTTATGATTCTGTGTTGTTGCTGTCAGTTACTGTTAACAAACGTTCCTTCATTTGTTTGTCTTCCTTCTATCTAGTTGTAAGATAGACGGATAAAATGTTCGAGTATAAGCAACAGGAGCGCAGTCGATAATCAGAAGTCAGATCAATAGCCTATTCGTTAGCCCGCTTAATGCCTCGAAATTATAAGGAACAGGAGCGCAGTCGATAATCAGAAGTCAGATCAATAGCCTATTCGTTAGCCCGCTTAATGCCTCGAAATTATAGCAACAGGAGCGCAGTCGATAATCAGAAGTCAGATCAATAGCCTATTCGTTAGCCCAGCAATGCCTCGAAATTTATAAGCAACAGGAGCGCAGTCGATAATCAGAAGTCAGATCAATAGCCTGTTCGTTAGCCCGCTTAATGCCTCGAAATTATAAGCATAAGCAACAGGAGCGCAGTCGATAATCAGAAGTCAGATCAATAACCTATTCGTTAGCCCGCTTAATGCCTCAATTATAAGCAACAGGGCGCAGTCGATAATCAGAAGTCAGATCAATGGCCTATTCGTTAGCCAACAATGCCTCGAAATTATAAGCAACAGGAGCGCAGTCGATAATCAGAAGTCAGATCAATAAGCCTATTCGTTAGCCCAGCAATGCCTCGAAATTATAAGGAACAGGAGCGCAGTCGATAATCGAAATGAATCAATAGCCTATTCGTTAGCCCGCTTAATACTCGAAATTATAAGCAACGGAGCGCAGTCGATAATCAGAAGTCAGATCAATAGCCTATTCGTTAGCCCGCTTAATGCCTCGAAATTATAAGCAACAGGAGCGCAGTCGATAATCAGAAGTCAGATCAATAGCCTATTCGTTAGCCCGCTTAATGCCTCGAAATTATAAGGAACAGGAGCGCAGTCGATAATCAAGTCAGATCAATAGCCTATTCGTTAGCCCGCTTAATGCCTCGAAATTATAAGCAACAGGAGCGCAGTCGATAATCAGAAGTCAAGATCAATAGCCTATTCGTTAGCCCGCTTAATGCCTCGAAATTATAAGCAACAGGAGCGCAGTCGATAATCGAAGTCAGATCAATAGCCTATTCGTTAGCCCGCTTAATGCCTCGAAATTATAAGCAACAGGAGCGCAGTCGATAATCAGAAATTCAGATCAATAGCCTATTCGTTAGCCCGCTTAATGCCTCGAAATTATAAGCAACAGGAGCGCAGTCGATAATCAGAAGTCAGATCAATAGCCTATTCGTTAGCCGCTTAATGCCTCGAAATTATAAGCAACAGGAGCGCAGTCGTAATCCCAAGTCAGATCAATAGCCTATTCGTTAGCCCGCTTAATGCCTCGAAATTATAAGCAACAGGAGCGCAGTCGATAATCAGAAGTCAGATCAATAGCCTATTCGTTAGCCCGCTTAATGCCTCCAATATTTTACGGGAAATGCATCTTTCAGCAGCAAACATTTTAGAAAAGCCGAATGTGGGTCCACATTGCGTGCCAGGTTTGAGTCTAGCACTGTACCACTATACCGCTAGACTTGTTTGATTCAATTATGAAACAGACATACTTCGGTTGGCTGATCATGAGCGTTCGGTTGAAGTAGATAGGTAGACAAATTGGTAGAAATGTTGTCCAAAATTTCGGTACAAATTGTTGCGGCCACGTCCTTGATCTGGAATAGTTGAATATATGAAGGTCCGTTTTGGAATAAACGAATTCAACCATAATTTACGTTATTATAACAAAATGTAAACGTTTCACGCTCGAATTTATTTACAAAACCTTTTTGCTCTTAAAGAGCCGGGAGCATCAAGATTGTTCCACATGAAGCTCATGCATAACGAAGATTGAAATTTTATTCCCATTTCGCCAAGCCACACCATCGAAACCATACTTTCAGTTCTTTGCCGCAGTTTAACCATGTGGTGTCCTCTTCTGGCTGTTTCTTCAGCACTATTGGCTTTATCGAGGCTAGGTTGCCAATCATCCGATCAAACCTTCTTCCTTTCTCAATACGGTGAAGTTATTGATCATTAAGTAACTATTTTAAAAAATTGATTTAATTTATAAATAAATTTAAATTAGAACAAAATACCACCCATTTTTTTACCTTTTCTTCTGTGTCCTTTTGTTCGTTATTTTCGGCCAATCTTGAATAGGCGGTGTCGCAAAACTCATCAGTTGACCGAATTTCTGCGTTCGGTTCTCCATCCAAACATTCAAAGTCGATGCAAGCGTTCGAATTTTCAATTATCAGATTTTTGTCTAAAATTGAAAAAAACCTTCAACGTAATTTTTCAAGTGTTTTCCATTTACTTACCTTTATTTTACACAATCTAAGTAAACAGATAGGAAAATAAGCATACAGGGTCCAAAATGGGACTTGTCAATAAATTCTTATTTTTCAATTTTTTTTGTTCTAACTTGAAAAATATTTTTTTTCAACAAAGTAATTATGCTAAAATAATATGGGCTATCAATACTTGAAGTTGACTGTTTTTTAAGGTTTTTATAATTATAAATATTTAAGTGTCTTAGAATTTTTGGATAAGTAGCATTTAAATGGGTAAATGGTAATAGGTACACTTAAAAATTATATACATATTAAGTTAGTAACATAAAACGATTATGCAACAATAATTTCAAAGAAAATTATTATTTATTTACATAATTTTACAGCACACGTTACTGCATACATTTTATTTAAAGAAAATTGATTAATTTTTAAATTTTTTATGTATATAAAAGTTAACATGAATAACGGTGTGAAAAGATGAAAGAAAATTGATTAAATAGTTGACCCCCATTTTTGTTTTATCGGCTTGTCAAATGTTTAATTTCACCTCTTGACCTTGGCACAATTTTGAACACTTAAGGCAATAAGTTTAAATAATAGATGCTATTCCTTAACTGCCAAAAAATTACAAGAAAATAAATAAGTTATAATTTTGGTTTAACTATTGAACAAATTGCAGATTTATATGAGGTAAGTACAAGGATTGTATACAAAGTTTTAAAGGATTATACACGTCCAAGAACAGCTGGAACTGTATCTGCACCATCAACTAGTAAACCAAATGATTTGTTTATAATCACCAAATTGAAAAGAAATAGAATGAAGTCTATTAAACAAATACAAAAAGAAGTAGCTAATTTTTCATATTTACTTATCCGCAATCGGATGAAATCAGCCAATTTGCCGTTAATAAAAACGTTAAAAAAGTACCGTTAACAGCACAACATAGAAAAAGAGGTGTGGAATTTGCAAAAATGTATGAAAACCATTCACCTTGTTGCTAGATATCGATTTTTTTACTGACGAGTATAATTTAAAGTACGAACCATGGACAGTGCAATCCACGGCTATTTATGGTCCCGACTCTGCTCACGACCACAACTGCGTTGTTAAAAAGGTTGCACATCCATCATGTCTTTATGAATATTATGGAATTAAGTTTGAACAATTGCTAAAATAGAGTCAAACAGGTAGCCACTTAAACAGCTCAAAATTTATATCCATTTTCAAAAACATTCTTATGATTGAACTACGACAGAATGCTCCAGGGCATTTAGTGGTTGTTCAAGATAATGCTCCACTGCATACGTAGAAAAAGGTAACGTGCTTTTATTATAATTTAAAATTTAACGCATTTTTTTATTGTTTAGACTAAAAATTCTTTAAATAGCAAAAAACCGAGCTTCATTTAGTTGCTTCCATAAAACCCGGACCTCAATGTAATTGAAAATCTATTTACTTATCTTAAACGAGAGGTGTATCGAATAGAAAATCAAGGCACGCTCAAAGAAAAAATTGATTATGTGTTGAAAAATCGAATTCGACAAGATTATATCAAAAATTTAGTTGATTCCTATCCAAAGCGTTTAAAATAAGTTATAAGAAACCATGGTTATTCTTTGAACTACTAAATTTAGATAATTGGTGATGCCTATTTTGTATATATGTACATATTTTATAATATAATTTATTTTTAAGCACATAATGTAGTAGTATTTTTATCTTGTCAAAATGTGTAAATTCTGGGTTTTTTTGTCTAAGCGAGAATTTGGTAATGCTATCTGAAAAAAATTTATCTGTATTGTTTTAATTATTAACATTGCTCAAGTGATATTTAAGGGTTATTTTAGTAAAATGATGATATGCCTAATATGCTTAAGTGATGTGCAGAAAGTCAATCCATTTCAACGTGTTAATTTTGACACTGCCCATTTTAGCAGCCCTGGTATTATGATTATAATTATAATATTTTACAAGAAACTTTTTTCAGTAAGTGGATATTTTAGTGTTAGTAATGGCACTGAAACCAATACCTACCTGAGTTTAAATCCACTCCCTTATAAGACTTTATAACACTCAGAATTTGTTATTTATATTAGATATGTCTTACCTAACAAAATATATGTAAAACGTAACTGTTCCATTACTTTCCATTCAATGATATCACATAAATTTTATTTATTTATTTATTTGTACTATTTTTAATGTTTTACTGGAAACATGCCTTTCAGCGGTAATCATTTTAGCGAAGACAAACGTGGACCCGCATTTGGTGCCGCCATGTCTGGGTGTTTAGATGCACCCAGGCCAAAATTCGCGCCACGTTTAGATAACAATTGCAAATAGCACAATAATTAGAAATTGAAACTTTGTATGCATTACTCTTAAATCGTCATGATTATTGACATCCCTTCACAGTATGCAGTTTGTTTGTTTATATACTAGAAATTTTGAAATAAATTAACATAAATTGGCGTTTCATTAGCTCTACTACATAATTACAAAACGTGGAAACATACAATACAAATTTGTCATAATCAATCATGTTTATCTAGAATTTTAGACATTAAATGACAAAATCACATTACTTATGCAAGCGAGCAGATGGCACAAACCTTATTTGAGAACAAACAATCTAATTTCCAGAAAACAATGAAAAGAAATTGTCCAATATTTCATTAAAAACAAAAAAAAACTTGGAATTAAACTATTTTACAATTTACATCATAATAATCTAATTGGTTAATGTCTTAAAAGATCCCAAATCAGGTAGAAGAAAAGGAGGTTGGTTTGGGCGCACGATTAGCAACAATGTGGCTAAAGAAACAACACACGACACATAAGTGAAAGCATCATGATTCCGACGATGGGGCTTGGAGAAATTCGAATAGAATTTCCAATCTTCGATATATGCATTCTTTAAAGTCAAAATTTTCATGTACACTTATATGGAACAATCTTGTTGCTCTTCAAAGTCAAAGGGTTTTTAAACAAATACAATTTACAGCATAATTATCTAACTAGTTCATGTTTTAAACGGTTGCAATAGAAACAACGTTAAGTCGTTGGTTGTTTAAAATTATTGGACATATAAACAAAAATGTATTTTTTAGATAATAACTAAGCGGTCTGATGTTTTATCAATTAAAAAAATCAATAAGTGTAACGGGGTGGTGCCACTAAAAACACACATTTCAGCCTTTAGTTTAATTAATTAAATAATAAATTATTTTTATTTATGTACTTGGGGATTTTAAATAATTAGATAATCAAATAATTACTTTTTTATTTCAATACATAATAAACTAAATATGTGCACCAGGTAACGTTAATTTTAAGTGAATTAATTGACGTTTCATTTTTTTTAATATAAAACCTTGACAGCATTTTTGAATATATTTGTAGTTGGCAACATATTTCTGGTTTTTTTGTTATTAAAAATACTTAAATAAATAAATAGTGCTGTAAAATTGCTGTAAGTATTTAAAAAAATGAATGTAATAAAAACAAACACGTTGACTTAAAATGTACTGATTTTAAATATGTTCTAGAAGAAGTTGGAATTATTTTTTGTTTTTCTTAGCCTAAGTTAAAACTTAATAATACTAAGAATATTAGTAAAAAATGTTTTTTGTAAGATGTATTTTATTGATACTACCAAAGCAATGTTCAAGTATATATGTACTGCATTTGTGCTGTAGTTTTTAGATAAGCCGAATATTATAATTCTTCAATACAAATGTGATGGACGTATTTTTATTAATGCATACAACGTAAAATAAATAGTAATAATAACAGTAACAATATTAGCAATATTCTGTTACTGCCAATAACTCCATATTCACTACTAACTACATACAACTTAAAACTGAACAAGTTAATCGCCGATTCCTCAAAGAGAACCTCTTGACTGAATAAGTTATACACAAAAACGACTGTAATATTATTTAGCTGAACGCATATATATATGTATGTATGTATGTATGTGGCCTAACGTGGATGGGCATGATTTCAATCCCCACCACCGGCACTAAATGAGGGCCCACGTTTGGCTTCGTGCAAATATCCCTTAAAAGTAGTAAAAATGTTACAAAAACCTATGCAAATATTGGAGCCAACAAGCATTAGGATAGTGCCTGTGAAATGGAACAACTAATGTTACCCGACAATTTAACATCTTCGCCATTCTGATTGGCCGATTTGGACGTGTCGGGAATCGAATGCACGTCGTCGTTTTCACAGTTGTCTTTGACTTTGCGAATCGCGTGAGATTGCTGGGGTTGCTGAAGATTCCGACGGTGATGGCGGTGATAATGTCGATGATGGTGATGATGGTGCACTGATGCATCCGACAGTTCTTTAACGCGGTGGCGACGTGACGCCCGATCATCGGTCCTTTGAAAAGGTCGGAGTAGACATTTGGAAGGTTAGATGGATTTATTTGAATAATCAATCTACTTGATTTCAGTCGACCACAAACACTGTACAACTGTTTTCACCTTAATTGGAATTATCAGTAGTGCATACCTTTCAAGTTTTACACCATCCTGATAAGGATCTGGTATCAGGCCAATGCCTGGACCACTGAGCTACAAATGGTTAAAACTGACTATGTAAACTTATTATTTATGCAAATCGGATCAATGCTAATTTCCTACTAACCTTCAAACGCTGTACGTTACTACCGCCAACAAGCGCGTGATTTTACCATAAGTATTGGCGAATTATTTTATAAAATTGTTCAATGTATTATGTACCAATAAAATACTGTTAATTTTTAATCAAAATAATTAAAAATATTGTTAATATAATATGCATATGCCAATTAATTAGATAATAAGCATGGCTTATTTCCTTGTATAATATAATTGAAAAGAGGCTTCTTTAACTCTTACAGAGTCAGAAATCATAAAGCTTGACAAATTTAAAATAGGATATTTCAGCTACATTTGGCACGACACCCATTTCGTATCCTTTGTATCAAAAAAAGACAAAAAAGATCAGCAACTACCAAATTCAAGATGACCTCTAATTCTATAAGCTCCAGTCACTGGTATAGCGACAACAAAGATTGCGCTGGCGTCGACACGTTCTCCGTAGAAATCATGATGCAATCTTACGCATTGTAACCCTTGCTTGTCCAAATGCCGATTGAAAAAAGAGGAAAGATGGTCGGATGGAAACCTGATCTTGGCAACAGTGGTCACGTTGATGGACTGATATCCCTACACGCCCCCAAAAACCGTGAACAATGGAAAGGGATTGTTCGAGATGCTATGCAAATTTGGACTTAACGAAGATGTGACTTTGCCATTAACTTTTGTTGTTGTTGTTGTTATTTCTTTCAATAAATGTTTACATCCATTTACCAAAACGCAATACATTGGTATGCAGTGGGAAATTCTATCTTATTTTTCTCCGGTTCTAACAAATACCGAACAAAAAAGCAAAGTTACTGGTGTCATAAACTTAAAACCCCATAAAATGTTAACTTTTTCAAGTCCTAAAAACGATGCATGCTTTAAAAGATAGTCACGTGTAATAAAGTTTTACCACAGCCCCCCACTCACCCCCCAATAATTCACCAAAATAAAGAAATATGGCTTTGCTTGCTTACTTTTTCACTTTCCCGTCATCATCATTATCATGTTCCATCGTGTGATCCAGTTGCCTACTTTTACTTTTGGCTGTATGATGACGCAATTGGGTATGACTGCTGCTCCGACCTTCGGTCCTGCCATCGCCACCCAATTTCATTCCTTCGTCGTCTGGCTTTTTTATCAAACCGTCGTCAATCGACTTACTTCTGACTGAATCGACCCGCTCCATCCTGTTTGTTCCGTCCGACGTCAGTAGCAACTTTTCGTTGTGTTTGCGCATGCCTTTCAACTTTTCCGTCAACAAACGCTGCTTGGCCAATTCCTGTTTCAACTTGCGTTCCTGCACTTTCAACGTTTCGAGCAACTCCTGGTGCGACTTGTGCAATTGTATCAAATTGCTCGTATCGCCATCGTCGACGGCGTGCGACGCTTCGACACTTGACGGTTCGGACACTCGACTCGAACTTGACGAAACACTCCAACAGTCGGACGATTTGTCTCGACCGTGATGATGATGATAATGATGGTAGCGTCGATGATGTCCATGGTCGGCGTCGTGCAAATAGCGATCCGACTGGTGTGTATCGTGGTGCGACCGGTGTTTGGCCTTTTTGCCGCGACTTTCGGACACGTGACGCTTGTGACTTGTTGGCGAATGACAGTGATGATTGTGACGATGGTTGTGCTGAAAGCGATCGCACTGTTTGTGATGTCGTGTACGCACATGCTTGTGTGGCTTGTAGCGCGAATGGCGACACGAAGAATCGTCCGACGAACTGGGCGACGAATCCAACGAATAGTCGCACGAATATTGAGAAGTGCCGCTGTGAGCCGAATGTTTCGAATACGACAACATGGAATAGGAACTGGCCGATGTTGTCGAGCTGGCTAGTGCCGGGCTGACGGAAACGTCCGAACTCGAGTCACGTCGGATCGAATGGGCAGCGGCAGATAGAGGCGACGAAGGCGAGTGCGATTTGACCGATCGTTGGCTACTGGTCGTTACAGTTAGCGGAAACAGATTGGATGTCGTGCTGGTGGCGGCGCCGTTTGCACTCGTGGCGGTTTCGATCCACTGCTCGATTTTCAGTTCGGATTTGGGACACGTCTTTGACACCGACTCGGGTTCCGAGTCCGAATCCAAGTAAATGGGGTTGGGCGGGGGCAGACCTAGACCAATTGTGACACAATTTACAAAAATAATTTTGACCGTTTGAATAAAAGCCTCAATTTATAATAATAGTGACAATTCGTTTCTTGTGTGTCTCACTGTGGTGCATCTTGGAATTAAGCAAATATGGACAAAGGACTGAGTGCACAGTAGTATAAATAGGTGAAAGTATACACTACAAGTAGTTAAAAACTATTTACCGTATGTAGTTGTCAAACTAATGGATACGTCCCTTACAAAAATCATACGACTCCGTTCAGTTTTGTAAGCAATTGTGTTATCACAAGGATTTCGTCTAGTAACCAACAAACTTGACCAATTTCCTACGTTCGTTGAGTATATGGAGTTTTATTGGCATATAAAATATAATGAACAATTATTTAAAATGCCTTACAAATACGAAAATAGTAAAGAACTAATCCGCCTAGTTTGGACCAGAAATTATTCAATCTAGCCAGTCCCAAGCCTGGATAAAGGAGGAGGGTTTAAGCGCGCAAGGTTAGCAACCTGGTCTTTGTAAAAAATTTATACTGCTACGGAAACAATCAAGAGGACGTTATTCCGGCAACCAACGGCAAAAAAGTGATCACACGTATCTGGATGACAGAATTACACAGACAACAGGGTTGAGTAAAAGCCGAAAAGAATCTCAATCTTCGATTTGCAGAATCTTCAATATCAACGAAACTTTGTTGTTGTTGTTGTTTTGCTGTAATTGTTGTCTTATTGCCCCATGTTTATTTTTAAAGCAAAAGGGTTTTGCATAATACAATATAACAACAACAATAATAATAACTATTTGTTCACTAACAGAAAAACATTTTTTCGTAAAACTGAACAAGGTCCCGCATAGAGTGGCGGTAGTAGGAATCCAACTTGTCTACACAGGTTCGAGTCGAACGCTGTACCGCTAGACTACATAAATACATCTTTTTTTTGTATTTTTTGTGCATTTAATAATGTAATTGAAAAAGAACTCTCTTACTTGACCCAGAAGTTAACGTTGACACCAAATTGTTGAGATCCACATTCTTTTCGGTTACAAAATCCGGTTGATACGTATCTTTCAAACTTTTATTGGACTCTTTTGTGTCCAATTTTTGGAAAGACTAAAAAATAATACAAAAATAATATGTATATAACTCCGCTTAAAGAAAATGATAAGTAATCCAATGTAGTCAGTACCAGGCCTGGATATAAGAGGGTTTGAGTCCAATGTTAACAACCTGACCTTTGTAAAAATATCTACGGGAAAAATAAAAAGACGTCATTTCGGTAAACAACCGCAAAGCAGTAATAGCACGACCCAGATGACAAGGTTGAGTAAAAGCCAAAAGAATGTTCAATTTTCGATTTGCAGGAACTTTGAGCAATCAAAAATATGGTTGTATACAAACGGTACGTTGATGACCTATTTATTGTTGCTTACAAGAAACCAGACATTTATCAATTACTGCAAATCTTCAACAACATTCATTCCAATATCAAAATCAAATGGGAGCTTGAAGAAAATGATGCAATCAATTTTTTGGACGTAAAACTGACACGAAGAAATGACGGGTCGATTCAACGTAAAATTTATCGTAAGCCAACCTGGACGGGTCAATATCTCCACTTCAAAAGTTTCCAACCGATTCAACAAAAACGTGCATAGTTAAAACATTATTTAACCGTGCACAAAGAATATGTTCAAGTGACACTATTAATAAAGAATTAGAAGTCATAAAACAAACTCTAATCAATAACGGATATTCTGAAGATTTTATCAATTACTATTCAAAGTCAATTACAAATAAAGAAAAAGTTGGAAACAAGCCGGTTTTTATAAAACTGCCTTTCAAAGGAGATGATGCAATAAACCTCCTTAAAAATTAGGCTTAAAAATGCGATAAAAAGGACATACTCATTAACCCAATTGAGAATGCTATGTACCAACTGTATTCAACTGAACGTATGTGCACTTCGTCAATATTACGTCACTTGGTTTAAACAAAACACCGAGTTAACTTTAATAATTGTTTTAAAGTGTTGATAACTACTCAAACAGCTAATATGTTAAAAACACTTGAATGTGTTTACATTCATACATTAAAACCCATTTTGTGTGCACAAAAACAATTTGTAACTTTATTAATTTTAGCGTGGATTTAACATATGCATGTTGCGTATGTGTATGTATGTGTAGTTATAAATGTTAAGTTAATTACATCATATAATATATATATATATATATATATATATATATACTGATTCTTTATATGTTTGTGACTGAAGAAAATATACGAAATGAATTCATCTCACAGCTTACGTCTTCTATTATTTTTGTTTGGAATTATAAAGGGAACTTTGATTAGCCGAAGCAAATTACTTGGCCCAATTCTGCGTTTACAGCCCAAACAACTAGCAAGAACGATTTGGAAATGGACATTTGATGATGGCGGAAGAAAGGTTGGTACAGACCACAGAAAACTCGACTAAAAACCATTCGGAAAGTTTCAATTGACATGAATGTCTCATGGAATCAAAACAAAATTGTTGGCAAAATGTTCGAACACATAATTATTTTGTTGCCCCATGCTTTTTTAAGTTTGGAATTCTGTGGTTGTTTATGCTGTTACTGTTACTCTCTTGCTCCATGTTTATTTTAAAGCAAAAGGGTTTCGTAACAATAATAATAATAATAATAATTATTATTATTATTATTATTATTATTATTATTATTATTATTATTTGCACCATAAAATGTAGGAAAATAATTCTAGCTACTGGACTAAACATTGGCGCCAGTACAAATGCGAAAAAAGGAAACGGTTCCTTGTGCTGTGCAAAGTGTGAAGTAACAAAATTGCTTAATCTAATTGTACCGGGTGAACTAGCGGTACAGTGGGCATCGGGGTTCGAATCCCATTACCGGCCCACATTCGGCTTCACTAAAATGTCCACTGCTGAAAGATGTTTGTTGTAAAACATTCAAAGTAATAAATATTTTAAAAAAAAACATAAAATAAACGTTTGGTTATAAAACTTGGGTTTTCACATTCAATCGCTGTAGTTTTATAAAATGGCGTTCTCTTGTTGCGTTTGTGTAAGCCAATGTACCTGTCCGCAGCTCTAATCCTCCTCTTTTTTCAAGTGCAACTTAATAGTGTAGAATCATGTCGTCACAAGAAAAAAGCATTTCAATGCCGGGGTGGTCTAGCGGTACAGCGCTCGAATTTGGACCTCGGTGGCCATCGGGATTCGAATCCCATCACCGGCCCACTAAAATGCGGGCCCACGTTCGGCTTCGCTAAAATGCCCACTACTGAAACAGTCAAAGTAGCAAACATAACATAAAATTAAAAAATATAAAAAAAATTATGTGCGCTGTTTATCAACTCTATAGGATTTCTTTGACAAATCAAATAGTAAAAGAAAATAGTTTATTTAAAACGTTTTTCAAAAGTCGATCTAAATTTAAACTAGCTAACAACCCAAATTGTTTTTATATTATTTTATGCATTGAAACGCAGATAATTTACAACATTATGTTAAAATGCAAAATTCAAAATTATTACGTTTTTGTAACAATAATACCTTTGTTCAATTCAAATAATTTTATTTCCAAATTAAAAATTGATCCAAAATACGCAATTTTTCTTTCTTAATTGCTTATTTTTTGAATTTTCAATTAAAAGACAATAAATTATTATTTTTCATTCGCAAAAATTGTTAATTTAATTGCTTTTATTTTAAAAACAAATTAATGCCAAATAAAACGCATATTTGGGTATTGAGTAAACAGAAAATTGTTGTACCAATTTCATATTGCAAATAACCAATTATCAATATCTCCACCATAGCCAGTTCCAAGTTTGGCTGTAAGAGGAGAAGGGTTTGAGGCCAAAAGGTTAGCAACCTGACCTCTGTTAAACAAAACAAGCAACGAAAAGACACCATTTTGTTGAATTATGGCAAAAAATAAAAACATAATCCCGATGACAGGATTTGGCAAAATTCGAATAGAATTTCTATTCCAAACAAAAATAATAGAAGACGTAAACTAGATGAATTCATTTCGTATATTCTCTGAATTCATTTCGTATATTCTCTTTATATATACAAACATATAAAGAATCAGTATATATATATATAATTATATGATGTAATTAACTTAACATTTATAACTATACATATATACACATATGCAACATGCATATGCTAAGTCCACGCTAAATTTAATAAAGTTACAAATTGTTTTTGTGCACACAAAATGGGTTTTAATGTGTGGATGTACACAGATTCAAGTGTTTTTAACATATAAACAGTTTCTATTTTCGATCTACCAATAATTAAATGTCCAATCATATGGACACAACTTCGCGTTGCCCTGTGCTTTCAAAATCGAAAAGATTTTAAAACAACTACAAAAAGGAATTCATTTGCCTACCTCGGCGGACTCCCGACAATATGCATCGTGGGTCATCATTGTTGACATGTGCACGTCGTTCACATGCTGCTGCTGTTGTTGTTGTTGTTGTTGTTGTTGATGATGATGTTTCTTTGAAGGTTTGTTGACAGTTATTTGCATTCCTGCCGATTTCAAATCTTTTTTCAGCTGTTCAAATGTTTCACGTTGATCCTAACATGAATGTAACAAAGTGCCATTGGGTTTTTTTAATGAAGATTCAAACCAAACAATGGTAATAGCAGTCAACAACTAAGGATTTCACTTTAATGGATGGGTGCAAGTATGGGGACAAGTAAAAGACGTTTTGAAATATACAAATATTATGTCTGTACCATACACATTAATCTTTGTAGAAATTTTACAAGAATATCATGCTTTGGCTACAATACTGTGTCATTTTTTCCACATTTGTAAAACACACAATGGCAGATGACTTGCAACTCGATGGGAAAAGGGGCTGAGTCCTACCATCGGCACTAAATGTGAGTCGTCGACTGGAGGTCTACTGGACGTCCATTTGCTGAAAAATGTTTTCTATGCAATGTCTAAAGCAATAGTGGAGATGCCAATAATCTTGAAAATTGGGGCAAAGCTTATAAAATTTCAATTTTCAATGATGATGATATTCTTGGCTGTTCATCCTCCACGTGGCGCATCCTGAACCATCTACACTAATGGCAGCAGCAACCGAGCGCACAACGGTATAAATAAACTTTTACTTGACTCCCGCTCAGTGAAGGGTGTTAACATACACCCAAGAGGCTTAAAAGGTATTACAAGGTATCTATTTGCCATATGTAGGCGGTTAAACTTGTGGATTCATCAATCAGCGTCAACCTCCAACTACACAGAAAAAAATTACTTTGTCGATTCCTGCGAATATTGGTGCGGTTGCAAGCAATTAATCTTTTAGCCAAGAAACCTTTATTAATCAACAACCCCCTCCTCCCAATTTCAATTTGCATCTAACAGCCTCTTCGAATAGGAATTCGGGATGCTATGCAAACTCGGAACTAATAAAGAGGCGGTTCTGTCACCAACCTTTCCTGTTGTTGTTGCTTAAAGCAACAAAACCTAAATAAATATAAAACATTGCAAGCAATTTGGAAATCATAAAAAAGCAATAAGGTCACTATTTATAATTGTGTACTTAAAATGATCGTTTGCCCTTTATAATGTTGGCAAATGTTATAGTTTTTGTATCCTATCGTCCCCCACACAGCAAATTATGATGAATGGAATAAAGTTGCAACATTTAACACAATTGTAGACTATTTGTTGTATGGGTCAATAGAATACAAAAACTATAACAACAAATAATCGACAATTGGGTTAAATGTTGCATCTTTATTCCATTTATCATAGTTGACGACGCTGTTGCCTTGGCATTATTTCTACATTTGTACAACACAACAAGTAACCAACTTTGATAACTCAATAAATATAACAAATATATGGAAAAATAAAAAATCATCCTTGCAATAACTCCACTGTTGACCGAAATTGGCAAAGCTACCCGATGTTTTTTTTTTCAAAGTTATTTCGCTTAACTTCACGGCTGCATGTAGTATACGTATATTTTTGAAATTTAAAAAATTTTTTATTACTTTGAATGTTTGACAAGAAACGCATTTTTCGGCAGTGGACATCTTAACGTAGCCCGCATTTTAGTGGGCCGGTGGTGAGATTCAAACCCCGATGCCTACCGAGGTCCCAATTCGAGCGCTGTATCGCTAGACCACCCCGGTATATCCTGATTATATTCTTGCAACCATCCGCCAATATCAAATCCCAATTATACCGCTGTGTACTCATATCTTTTCGTGTTAATTGAAATGATTGAGTGCATCTAGTTCAAGATAATAGAAACAGTCAAGAATATCATTATTATTAGAAGTTGTAACTTAGTATTATTCAAATCCTTAGATTAATTAGCATCCGTCAATGTAAAATAAAAATAAGTTAATTTTTTTAAAATATTAAATAAAACTTTCAATGCTTTCAATAAAAAAATATTAGTTGATTAAAAAAATTATTATAAAAAAATACAAACAGAATGTGTGAATTAAATAAAACCAAATAGACATTATAGTAAAAAAAACGCAAATTTCTGTTAATCAAATCCATCTACATCGTGACATTGGCAGTTTTAGCGTAGCGCAGTGACCCACTTATAGCCCAGTATTTAAACCTTCAGTCAAAAATTTAAAAAAGCATCTGTTGGAGTTGGTACAAAACTTTGGAAGTGTACACTGTTGGCAAAAATGAGTCCTAATTAGCTCAAACTAAGCATATCTATTATTTTCTAAATCAGACACTTCCCAAACTATTTAAATTTGAACTATTAGAAATCGTAATCTGTGAAATGAATTCATTTTGTATATTGCCATCAGTCGTAAACACATACAGTTTTGGTATATATACATACAAAATATTTAGTTTGAAATTTAAGTTAACACAACTCACTAACAGATAAATTAACACATACACACGCATTGTAATATTATTCAAAATCACAAAAACAATTTCACTTACAACTCTATGTTTATCTATTTTCGTTTTTGCAGCATCTTGTTGAGTACTATTCAACTGTAATTGTTTTCCATCTTTTATTGATTTGTGTTTGGATTTGCATTCATCTTGTCGCATATGATGACTTATTTCTTTGCCAGACGGAGATTTTGTCGTAGTTACCAAACCGAAAGGCACGTGAGTCATATGAGTACCATGTGGAAAAGGAAAGTCTTTAGGATGTCCTTTCGTTTTACCTATCAGCGAAGCACAAGCTGGATGATGATGATGATGATGTGGCACCAATCGTGTGTTAGGGCCTGTTTTTTCAAATATACAGATTAGAAATTAATTTGTATTGTTTACTTATAAGTAGTACAACACACAATTTAAAAATTGAAGTAATTTGTATAAAGTATATATATATATATATATATATATATATCGATCCAGTATAATTTATTTATATTTTACAATAACTTAAAAACAAGCAATAAGTATTTTTGACATTATTATTATTATTATTATTATTATTATTACTACTACTATTACTATTATTATTATTATTATTATTATTATTATTATTATTAAAAAATGTTTCAGATAAACAAAACTTAAGATTAGTATTATTTCTAACTTTGTTTTTAGGTAGAAAATAAATTAATTATAATTGGAAAACGTGGCATATAAAACCAACTATAAGCATTAATTAAATGTGACACAAGAAAGTTGGTTTAAAATGTTTGTTTTTTGAATATTGTCTGTTTACAATTATTTTTAATCAATATATAATACAGCCCACTAATTTCGTGAAACACATATTCTACAGTTGACTTGTAATATACCAATTGCAAATTAAATTACTTGACCATATTGAAATGTTTGTAGTAGATCGCCAAAATATGAGTAACGGGTGAAAACATAAATCAGAAAAGCTATTTGTTTACAAAATAAACAAATTAATAAACTTTTCTTTACTGTTAGCAAAAAAAATTGAAAACAACAGGTTAATTAATAAAAATCCTATTACTGTAAAAACAAAAGTTACTTTCCTATAAGGCATACAAGGCAATTCATCTACACAATGCTATTGAGTCATATTTTGTAACGAATCGGGCTAAAGTATTCCATGTCAATTTGGTAGTTTCACATCTATATATTTCAAGTTGTAAATATGTTTTTTTAAATTTTTAATTTTATCAGCTGTCGAATAACAAAACCTACAATTGTTTTCTATCTAAATTTTCCCGTTGTGTCCGTAATGTGCAAAATAATGGTTTTCTAAAGTGACTATGCTTATTTAAATTCCACATTGCAACTTGTCGCTTCGAAAAGCTCAGAACGACAAAATTGTGCCGAAATGGTCTAGCTATAGAACGCTTGACTCGAACCTGAGAGGGCATCGGGGTTCGATCCCCACTAAATGCGGGCCCATGTTCGGTTTCGTTAAAATGTCCACCATTGAAAAATGCGTTTCCCGATGTAAAATATTCAAAGTAGTAATAGTAACAATAAAAACCACTTGTTTCCGTAATTGTATATGTTTCCAGGGTCCGTTAACTCCGCCTAGTTTGGATTAGAAATGATTCAATCTAGCCAGTCCCAAGCCTGGATAAAGGAGGAGGGTTTGAGCTGGGTTAGCAGCCTGGCCTTTGGCAAGAGCTATACCACTTTTTGGAAACAATGAAAGATGACGCCATTCCAACCAAACAACAACGTTTCTAGATGGCAAAGTTACCAGATGGCCGGGGTTGAGTGAAAGCCGAAGAAAGCGCAATCTTCCGGTTACAGAATATTCAATACCAACGAGACTTTGTTATTGTTGTTTTGCTGTAATTGTCTTATTGCCCATGCTTATTCTTAAAGCAAAAGGTTTTGTATAATATATAATAATATAATTCGGTCCGTTCATTCCTTCCGCTTTGACAGCCAACCCTATCATAAAGAATTATTCCTTCACTCGCATTGTCTTTATCAATTGGGAAAGCGTCATGCGTGGTTCTCAAATAAGATGCATTTTTTGAACAGGTCCAATTTGCTAACCGTGCACTTTCGTCCTTCTCCTTTCTCGACGGGGCCTGGAGCTGAGTCTAGTCGAGTTGATCTACCGTAACTGCTTGTAAAGTGAAGTATTTAAAAAAATAACACTTTTCAATGTGTGGAATAGGGATAATTACGCTTGTGAAATAAAGCGGTTTAAAATTATAAAAGTAGGAAACGTTTTTTTTGTTAACCCCAATGTTTCCCACTGACAATTCAATTGACTTTGTAGTAAGTTCTATTTATAAAAAATATTTAGTTTATCATTATGATTTATTATAATTATCAATTTCTTCTTTTAATAAACAATCTCCACACTTTTACAAGTTGCGAATTGCATTCACGTGCCAATGTAAATACTGTAATTTGTATGATTATAGTAAATTCATCATAACATAAGTTGGTGGCAAGTTTGAATAGCTTCCCGAATTCATATACGAAAAGATTGTTGAATGCAAATTGAACTTGGAGGAATAAATGAAGTTTCTTGGCTATAAGGCTTCTTCCTTGTGACGCTATCAGTGTTCACAGGAATTGACGAGGCAATCTTTTATAGGATTGACGCCAGTTGATGGATCTACAAACCTAACTGACTACATATAATAATTGGTTACCTTGAGATAGCTTTTAAACATCTTAAGTGTATGCCAACACCCATTCACTGAACGGGAATCTAGTACAAATCCAGTTATACCGCTGTGCATCGGTCCCTGCTGTTATTAGTCTAGATGCCTAATGGCACCTAGTCCAGGATACACCACGTGGAGGATGAACATCCAGAATATCACCTTCATTACTTAAATTCTAAAGATCATGAGCATAATAACTAAATAAACAATTCTGCCTTTAATTTGTTTACCTTTTAATAAATAATAACAAAAATGGAAATTGACATGAGGTCATATATACAAAAAATGTGAATTACATTTTTTTTTCATCATCATAATTTAAAATGACAAAAAATTATGACATTTTCAAAATAGCCCCCAATATTACAATTATACAAATCCGAAATTGGATTAAAGCAGAAAAATAAATTTAATTTGTCACAATTAAATTGTTTTTTTTTGACTCTCTATTTTTCTCTTCATCAAACCAAATTTAATTAGACTGATGGGTGTTTTTGTTTTTCTTCACGAAATGCAAAAAATGAAATGGGGAAAATACAAATGCATTGTTGTCTGAACAACAGTGGTAGGTTGGATGGATGTATCAATGTTAAAAAATAGAACAGTATCTTTTTTATTGATTATTATTAATTTGTTAGAGCCTTTAAACGGGTGTCCTATTGTAATTGTCTTTTCAGCATTATAAATACATATAAAAAGTTATATTAATTCAAATTTTGTCAGTAAAATTATTTTTTTTATTTAAAAATTATTAGGTTATGTAAATTGGTAACTAACTACGTTTTAATTGTAATTTTATTATTATTATTATTATTATTACTATTATTACTATTACTATTATTATTCTATTATTACTAATACTATTATTATTACTATTACTATTATTATTATTATTATTACTATTATTATTATTATTATTATTACTATTATTATTATTATTATTTTAATTATTATTATTATTATTATTATTATTATTATTATTATTATTATTATTTATTATTATTATTGGTTTAGGTGTTCAGTAAAAGTAGCTTTCAGTACACAAAAATAGGTACTATTATAAAATACACAATTGGCAGTATGCAACATTGAGAAAACAAAAAGCAAAAAATTAAAGGTCTAATATACACTCAAAAATTAATCGATATTCAAGTACTCGTGTATTATGATATACATGAAGGAGCATGATATTACTTTGGAAACGTACTACGGTTAATAGTATACTAATATAACAATGTACTCCAATATGTGAATGACACGTGTATGAAAGCAATGACCTGGATGTAGGACAATGAATGGTCACAAAATATAATGGACAGACTGGGGACAACAGTCAATAGACAGAAACAACATTACGTAAAGTAATTAGTGAGAATTATTATTATTATTACTATTACTCAGATTCTTAAGTGTTTATTCATCTAAACACTTTACCATTAGTACTATTTGTGAATATTTCTTTATTATTTAAGAAAAAAGGATTGCCTTAGATGCTTAATTAGTAGTAAATTACACAAAAAAAGATTTTGTTTTTTAAATTCAACAGTTGCGGTTTAATAAATATGACAAAAGTGCCATACTCTCCATAAATAGTTTTTTATCAGTATTAACAAATTAAAACTCCCGTGATTAATAACCTAATATTGGCTATCAAATACTCTCAATACAAATGTAAAAAATAGTGAACTTCTATTCAACATTAATCAATTTATTTTATTATTCATTTATTTGGTTCTTACTGATTTTTGGCCCTTTTTTACAGAAACCAAAGTTGTACATGTAATCATTTATCAAAGCCTTAACCAGGCTTATGAGACTCGACCCTATGCCCATCCAGTTTTGATTCTGGCTTTCTATCCATCTCTATGCAACGGCAGTATTGATTAAAGTTGTTCATTACAAATAATCGTTCCTCTACAATTATCATGGCAAGTGTAACGTGACTGGCAAATGGATGAACCAAAAGTTCTGTTTCAAATTATACAGCACGTTCGTGGTCAAAAACGTACTTAGACGGATGCTGTTCGGGACGATCTTTATACAATCTTAGTCGAGACCTTATCTTGGAAACAATAGCTAAATTAATGGACTGGTATATCCCCACAGGTCTCCAAAAAACGGTGAATAATAGAAGAGGATTATTCGAGATGCTATGCAAACTTAGAATTAAGGAAAATGTGGCTTTGCACCAACTTTTGTCTGTTGTACAACTCAATGTCTAAATTTCAAAATAAACGGGACCCATAATCAGGCACATTTTTTATGCCACCTTTTTCGGGAAAAAAATCAATAATTCCGATTTGGTGAACACTGATTACTGGAGGTATAAGGCATGTTGGTGCATGTGTCTGTAATCACGGATTGAAAATGTGGCTTGTATATAAGATAAAAATTTGTATGCACTGCATTTTACAACGAAAATTTCGTCGAGCGGTTAGTTCGTTGAGCAGCTGGAAATTGTTGTACGAGATTTGAGAAAGCGTGAACGGTTGTTTTTCAATAGAAAGCAGAAAGGAAAGTTGCAGAAACTAATTGTAAATATTTCCGAGTTGTGTTCTGTTTAAAACTACATTTTTAGGTGTATTTAAAAAGAAGAATGCATTATTTGGTTAATCCCATTTCATGGAAACTCATTTATTGCTGAAAGTAATGTCGATTTGAAATATGTACAGTTTTACATTGGCTTCATTTAGAGTTAAAAACGTTTTTCGGCAGTTAATTGAGCACGAAAGTAATCCACGAATGATTTTGTTTTTTTTAATGTTCTGCGTAATGTTTATATTTAATATATTTTTTAAACGAATTTGTTTTTCGGCTATTTTATGAGTACGTAAAAGAATTATGATTATAATAGTTTCTGGATAAGCGTTAAATTATTGTGCGTGTTGTTTTTTGCAATTATTCGTAACTAATGCTTATGATGCACCCATAGTTTATATAATTTTGGAATTCTAAATTTCAGCTATTAATTTTTTGCTACAAATATGTTTATTTCTCTTGTGATGTAGTCATTAGTCATTATTTAGCATGTTCTTAGTTGTAAAGGTAAAAAGTTGTTCAAATATACAAGACCTATATGAAGTAATTGCTGCAGTAATTGCAAAATTTACTTTCGCTTTTTTAGGTGATAACTATTCACACTGAAAATGCGGTACAAATATTTAATAATCTGATGCGCATCATAAACAATAATATTATTGTTTTGAAAATCAGTTATCCTCTACTAAGCAGAAATTATACCTAACATTAGTATAAAGCAAATTACAGTTAATGCTAATGATTGTTCTAATATTATATATCTAACTTCAAATTTCGCTTAGAATTTCGTTTAGTTTAAATGATTATAATAAATCTGTGCAAATACATAAGACCTTTAACAAGCACACAGACGTTGTACGAAGATTGAATCCAATACTGCTTAATTGGAAATACCTAGTATTCAGTTGTTTTCCCAAATAGATTACAATAATGGAAAGCAAACATATTAAGGCCAGTGTTTATTCAGTGACATTAAAAGCTGTATGAATTAGTGACAACAGTAATTGTGGAATTTCCTATCGTTTCTTATGCTTTAACTGTTCATGTTTATAATTGGATAGTAAATGTGTCATAACTTGAGTAAAGAGAAACCTTTTACTACTATAAAATAGATTTATAAGAAGTAACATCTACTAATATTATTAGAAATGTATAATGTATAATAAACACAGAACGATGTTATTTATTGACAAAGGGAGGAGATTAAGCGCTTATAGAATTCCACTGTTTGTTGAACATTTGAAATCGGATGATTTGATAAAACAACTTTTTCAAATGAGGTTTACATTATGAATATGATGATGACAATGTTTTTATTAATAATAAGGAATTTATTTGATATTTTGACATCATAATACATTTAACGAGTCCATGAGATAAAACAAGTTACCAGATAAAGAGGTTACCATAAACCAAAAACAATTTGTTTATCATTCTAAAAAATATCTTATTACAGAACAGTGGAAGTACAATAGATAAACGGACTGCTGTCAAAATCAATGTAAAATAATCAATTCATATTTTGTGTCATTTGTTTATGTTGAGCACATCTAAATTGTACAAAAGCATTATTTATATATTATCTTAGCAGTAAAAGAAATATATTTTATACAATTCTAATTTAGGTCAGAAGCAAGAATATTGATATTTTTAAATATTGAAAAACAAACAATTCGTTATTTCAAAAGAACTTATATTATAAAATATACACACATTTATAAAATACATTTATAGAATATTTTACTTATACTGCTAAGACGTAATACTTAAAAAATGTTTTGTACAATTTAGATATGCTTAATAAATAGTGACACAAAAGCAGATTGGTATTTTACATTGATTTTAACTATTTCATTACTGTATGCATTTATGTTTCGGTTTATACCAATATATTGGTAAGACTAAATCTTCTTGGTTCAGTTATATAAGCACTTATTACATTGTAAAAACAAACATAATTTATGAAATACGATCCATTGTCCAAATTTATTATAAGCATCAGTAAACTAGAAGCCTTAATAATCTTGTCCTTACAATGAAAAAACATTAAAAAAATTGATAACATCGTTTAATACTAATTTTTAATTTATCATTTATACACAATTACTTCTTTTCCTACTTTTACCCGCAAATCATAACAATTGTTTATTAATTACCGTTTTTTCAGTTGCTACTGTAATTTGTAAATTTTGCACTTTAACGTTTATTGACGCTGTGTCGCGTGTGTGACGCAATGAAATATAAAAGTTCTGATCTATACTCAGCGTGTAGCTATGTCGACGTAATATTAGTAATGTTCTGAATGGCTTATATCTTGTTGGTACCTAGCTGCTAAAGCGTCTGGCTTTTTCCCATTGTACTTTGTGTGAGAACATTCAGACAACAATACGATGTCATTTATTTCAATAAACAAATTTTCTTAACACCAAATACTTTTAAAAATTTAGCTCAATTCTTTAATTTATTTACCAGCATTACTACCTGTTTATCAAAAGCAATTTACAATTAACACTCTACTATATTCTCATCATTTCCTTATCTCTGGTTATCATCTTTTGGGTTACACACTCACAAACATTTTCTATCCACTGCTCTTTATTTGCATCATTCTTATTGGTTCAATTTTCACTATACATTTTTAGAGGTGGTAAAAACCTTTTGCCCCATACTCAAATAGTAAGTCATCAATTCAATTCCCAGTTGACTTTTATTTTGTCTAGACATTTGCTGTAGCCGGTCGCTTGTTTGATGGGAAAAATGAGGGTTGTGGCCCAAGGCCAGCAGCTTGACCTACTTTGTAGAAAGAAACCAGAGGATGTCAATTTATTAAAGTAGGATAAGAAAAAGTGAAATTAGCACAATTCCAATAGCTGAATAGAGTGTGAAGCCAAACAAAATAGCTTATTTTCTATATGCACAATTTTCAACGTTAAAATTTTTAACTATTATTATTATTATTATTATTATGTTTACTACTTTGAATACTTCACCGGAAACTTCTTTCAACAGTGGATATTTTAGTGAAGCCAAACGTGAGCCCGCATTTAGTGGGCCGGTGGTGGAATTCGAATCCCATGTCTACTAGGTTCCAGTCGAGCGCTGTACCGCTAGACACAAGTATAATCACATTAGGCCTTTGGGATGATAAAACCAAAGATAATAATAATAATAATAATAATAATAATAATAATAATAATAATAATAATGATAATGATAATAATAATAATAATAATAATAATAATAATTATAATAACCAATAATAATAATTATAATAATAATAATTATTATTATACATATTCATCCAAAACTTTAACATGTTTTATGTATTTCCCCTGTAGATCGTGTTGGTTGAATGCTTGACGGAAAACACTTTTCAGCACGTGAATAGTGATTGAAGACACACAAGAGTGTCGGTTAGTCCTGGATCTCGAGCCTACGTCTGCGGCAGTACTTCGACATATTGCCAACTACGTTCAATCTCCATAATACTTCATTCTAAACTTAGTGCTTGAATGCTTTACAAAAAACGTGAACCACATAAAACAGCCGGTTCGATGGCAAAATTAAACTCCTTCCCATTAGATCAAAAATATTCTAACTTGGCAACTTGTACATTGCAGACAGCGCTGTCATTAATTAATCTGACTGTTCAATCAAATATTTTCAATAATTTAAAATAAAGTAACTATATTTTCACCATTTTCTACATCTAAAAATTAAAATAAACAACCAACTAACCAACCGAATGGTCTTTTATAAAAATCAATAAAGAAAAATTTGATGTCCTTATCTTTATTTGCCTCATCTTACTAAAAGTAGAGTATAAAAAACCTGACAAAATGAAAATAATTTATAAGTTCAAAACATTTATAATTAAAGGTTACATGTTAAAAATAGTTCAAAAAAATCAGTCTTAGAATCTAATTAAAATTTAAAATTGAATAGAGAATAAAAATGCGATTGAAATCTTTTTGAAATGTTTTAGAATAAAATAACTTAATTTTAGGTCAAAGTGAATTTTTAAAGTATCGGGTTGCTAGTTTATTATTTTTTCAATTCAAATAAATCATTTTTCTTTATTTCATGTTGATTACTTTGAATGTTTTACGACAAAACATCTTTCAGCAGTGGACATTTTCGCAAAGCCGAACGAAGGCCCGCGTTTTAGTGGACCAGTAGTGGGATTTGAACCTCGATGCCCACCGAGGTCCAAGTCAAGCGCTGTACCATTAGACCACCCCGACACAATTTTGTTTGGATGCAAGGGAGTACCGTGAGTTCTCCTCACTGACAAAAACGGCGCACTCCATGTTCATTTTAACTTATGGGACTTTGCGTTTGTTTTTACTATTTATTTGCTATCTTGTAATAATAATAATAATAATAATAATAATAATAATAATACAAGTAAATATACTGTTAAGCAATTAAATGCTAAAGTATGGTTACAAAAATGAAAACATGGAGGTGTTTAAGACGTGTGTGGGCAAGTAGACATAAGTTTGAATACCACCAGTTTGCTCTAAATACAAAATTTTGTCACAGGAGCTTCACTAGATATCTACCCTACCAAAAATTAATTTCCATTAAACATTTAGTTAAAAAAATAAAATAAAATATGGAATTAAAAATATATTTACAGATCTTCCATTCTAACTGACACTAAAATCAAAATTTAATTGTGTCAAAATGAATAAATGCAAATAATTCTTCACATTTCCACTTTAAAAATGCATTGAACACGAAGTGTAAGTAATTCAATTTGAACCCAGTTTGTGATAAATTTGTTTTACATCACAGTGCACATATAGAGCCACTCGATTTACGCCTGTTATAGCTGGAAGTAATTAACCGGAGTCGCATGCAATAAAATATTAACAGCCGAGACAAAAAATAAGATTTTCAAAACTTGAGTGACACCTACCGCAATTAATTGATCTAAAACCTGGAATATCAATAAATCTCAAGACAAAAACTAAACTCATCAAAAATTAAGATACTTTAATAATCCTTAAGTGTCCAAATTTGACAAAAATGTAGCAAACTGCGAGTTACGGAAGTTCATAACGTAAAAGTGGAAAAATTTGGGTAATAATATACATTGAAGAAAAAGGGTTTGACAAACAGTAACGCTAGTGACCAAACCGAAATGAAAAAACTGACACCACAAACAGAGATCTGGCAAAGAGGAGTGAAGTACTAAAAAGAAGAAAACTGTCCTCATTTATTAAGCCCAAAATTACTTTGACACACAAAAACACTTACCTGCGATCGACCTGGGATTCGCATAGTCCGTTTTCGTTTTAATCGGTCTGACAAAATTCATGTGCACAGACAAGGGCATTTCGTCAGCCCCATTTTCTTCCCGATCGTCCGAGTCACGGTCGACACCAGTCAAACGCCTGGCTGCGACGTCGCCACTAGGCGCCTTTTGACCCATTTTCGACTTGCAACCTTGGCTCTTTTTTATTTTGAGTTCGCTGAGAAATTCGTCTGTATTTAGGCCCGACTGATCTAGACGCCGCTGAGCACAGTGTTTGTGATGATGATGTTCACTGGATATCGACGCCAGTAGATCGTGCTGCTGCTGCTGCTGATGGTAATGATGATGGTGACGATGGTGATGGGTTACAGAAAGTGGATGCTGATCGTGAGTTGGATAAAAGCTGGCTGCATCCTGATAAGTTGGATTCGAAGCCATTCTGGATGTGTAATTCATGAATACATTTTGTCCAGTTAGGGGATGAATCAAGTTTTGATTTGCATCTGCATCGTGACTAAAATTGAATTCAATAATATCAGATATTATTGCAATGGGATAGATTAAATAAAATTGACTCAATTCTACATACAGTGTTTGACAAACGGGAAAAACAGTACAAAAAAGGATAGATGTGAGGAAATTTAGCCACTGTTGGAAAAACCGTATTTAGACGGATTGCTGTTGCTAAAATTTTTTTAATTTATTGTTTTATTTAATGTTAGTTTTAAACCACTGTAATAATAATAATAATAAGTATTTATATACTATTCTTCTTTTCTATATTGTACAACAAGATACAACAATACGTTTTACAAAATTTAATCAAAATGATATACAATTTTTACATTGATATCAAAAAAAGACGTTGAAAAGAGGCTAAAACATTAAACAAGTTTATTTTTATGCGCATGATAAAAGTACACTATACTAGATAGAAATAATTTGTTTGAAAATACCCGAAATTGTGACAAGTACTTTCGGAAAAATGAATTGAACAGTATTGATTTGGAAGTTGTTTTTGTTTTTGATCCCCCCATTGAAATCAACTTATATATTATTCTAAATAATTTTTATAACTTACTTATTATTGTTATTGAACGTAAATAAAATATAATAAATGCTGTTGCTTAAACGTTTTGACTAGAATCCCTTTGTTAGTAAATACACGTTTCACTTAGCCACACAAAGATCCGCCATTAAAATTCCAACCTTCTGTTTATTCGGATATGTGTACAGAAATGCAATTGATGTGCCACTCTCAGCAAAATTATATAACAGTTACATTCATTTGGTGTAATAACGTTGGGGGGGGTGTCAAGAATAAGTAATACGTTGTTACACTTGGGGTAGACATGGGATGCTAATAATTCTCAGGATTTGACTAATGTCTGCAAAGTCTCAAATTCTAATGATGATGATATTCCTGACTGGTTCTCCTCTACGTGGTACATCCTGGACTAAATGTCCACAGCCATCTAGACTAATATCAGCAGGAATCGAGTTCACAATAGTAGAACTGGATTTCCACTAGACTCCCGCTCAATGAGTAGATGCTAAAATACCTTCAAGATGCTTAAAAGGTAGTTCAATGTATCTATTTACCATATATAGCTGGTTAGGCCTGTGGATTCGTTAACCGGGGTCAACCCTAAATTGCTCCAAAAAGGATCGCTTTAATAATTGCTGTAAATACTGGCATTTTCGCAAAGAAGCGGCCTTCTAGCCAAGAAACTTCATTAATCTTCACATATTTTAATTTGCATTCGACATTCGGAATGTTACAGTAGGCAACGTATGTCATTTCAATTAATTTTTTTAAAATATTTTTGTTTGTAAAATAAATTATTGTATATTTTTAAAATAAGAAATTTTTTTACACATTATAAAGATTTGATTGATGAGCTACATTTTTCAATAAATATATAACCTTGATACATACGTTGGTAATGCGATGCCTAAACTCTAACTTTTTCTAGTTAAAATTTATTAAATATTTAAATATGTAATTTAGTTACAAAAATAATTATTAAAAAATATTTTTTAAATTTTATATTCCTATCATTAAAAAAAATTTTTTTAACATAAAATAACTGCTTATACATATATTTACAAATTTGCACTATATTTTTAAATAGTCAATAATTAATTTATCTTAAATGTATTTTAATATAAAGAATTTTAAAACGGCTGGCAGAGGTTGAACAAAAGCGTGGATATCACTTAAATTATTGACATTATTAAGTTTGTTACCTTTATTTTGTATGTTTATGCATTTTAGTAGATAAAATTATTTTTTTAAACCAATTATCTGTGTTTGTTTTTAAGTTTTCATAATGGTGGTATTGTGCTTTATTGCTAAAACGAATGTTATTGTGTATTATATTAAGATTTTTTTTGCGAATAATATTAAATGTGTATATATATATATATATATATTACTAAAATATTATTTAAGGTACTTATTAATAAGTGTTAGATAAGTCTAAGATAAGTATCAAATGCTGCATATACTTCAATATCATAGTAGGTCAACATTGAATTCACTTGCGTGTATGTATGTGAACTCTGTCACCAATTTTTGTTGCTATGATAGAAGATAGGAAATATTAAAATAATCTGTACTGTTAAAACATGATGCAAAATTGCACAAACAATAAAAATAAAATTGTAAAATAAAACGATAAAAAGTTCATTTTAAAACCCAGATAAATTGCAAACATACATAGATAATGTCAATCTGTCCATGGTGATTCCATGAGTTTTTAAAACGAACTATTAAGTATTGAACATTGACAGCTTGTCATAATAATGACAACTGAAACCCATACATTCAACTTATATTTTACTATACTACAATTTCACTACATTTTATCTAGCAACTGCATAATTAAAAATACTGAACTTTGTATATATATATATATATATATATATATAATTTTTAATAATATATGAAATGCCATTATTATTATATGATGGTTTCACAACCCTTTTGCTTTAAAACAAAGTTGTTCAATTCGGTTAAACATTATCTTTTTGGTCTTAAAGATCGTGCATATCAAAGAATGAAATTCTATTCCGATTTCGCCGAACCCCCGGGAATTATGCTGCTTGCGCTTCTTGACCGCAGTTTAACCAATTGATGTCCTCTTGTCGTTGGCTTAGCAAACGTAGGCCAGGTTGGTCAAACCCTCCTCCTTTCCCCCACCGGACTTCGAACGGCCTACGGTAGAGTTCATTGAATAGCAGCCAATTCATAATCAAAAGTTGGATAAAATTTATAAAACTAAATGTTTCTCAAAATACGAAACAAATGCAATTCTTTTAGTTAACAAATAATTCCAGGTATCACGCGCTAATAAATACTGAATAATAAATGCAATTGCTTTGTTTTGTATCCACATGGCTCAAATGCTTTAATATGCTTTTTGGATAGTCACGTAATGTTATTATTAGTAAAAAAAACAACTTTACACAAATAATTCCTTACTTAATATGATTACAATTATGGATATTTTTAAAATGTATTATACTAAAAAAATAAATTATATTGGTATTGATGCTTTGATGATATTGTCTTGTGTAAAATTGTTTCAAAAATAGCTTGGCTTAGATAAGATGTTAATTTGGATATGTTTTCATTTCACTGTTTGAATATTTTGCAGCAAGTCAAAATGAGGGCTGGGGTCTGTTCAATTGAGCACAATACCAACACTGCTACATCGGCTTATAAAATGGCTTTTGGCATAAAAAATTAATCAATTTTGTTGTCATTCAAATTAAATTTAAATCTGTTTAGTAAACAAAGCGAATTCAGATAAAGTTCACGTCAACTTTTGTACAAAAAAATAATTGTGATTCCTGCACATAATCCATTGTACTTTTACATTCAATATATTCTTACATATTGATAATAAAATACCACGGCTTAAGGTATTTAATATAATTCGATATATAATGACTATTTTGTACTTTATACCAAACCACTACAATGTTTGTCAATTGTCAGCCATTGTTCAAATACCTAAAACAAAGTTGGCTTTACTCTGTTTTGCTATTCAAACTTTCAATACTTTTCGATCGGCATTCCATTTGATCAATTTAACATTCATTAAATTCAACTCAAATTTATTGCATTTTGTAGTGAATACGTTGTGTTTTTTTGATCGAACAGATGAAACCTATTTTTAATACGTACCTTACTAGCAAATGTAAATTGTATTTCACAATTTGAAAAACCGATTTATTTTCATGTTGCACAACAATTTTTGGTAATAAATAAAACCAATATCACTGCATTCGTTTCAAACCTCGAAATGCACAATAGTTTCAATACTATTCATTGTAACGCCAAATTTCGAATTCTTATTGTTTTTACAAAAAATATTGATTTTTTCCTTATTTTTAAGTAGAAAACGGTTGATGTTCTTATTGTATGCATATCATTGGACAAAAAAATTTCAGTTAACTGATATAATTGCAATTATAGTAACGTCCTATTAAAAATAATAATGTAAAAAATACGTTTTTTCTAAAATTACAGTTAAAAATAATTAATTAGTTTTTCACATAGTATCTGTAAAAAAATTGCTTCTAACTAATATTGTGAAGTTGCTTTTAATAAATATAAATTTAGGTTACTATGAAAAAAAACGAAATTAACCACATTAATGAAAGATAAATTGACTATTATAAATTGCAGTTATTAATTACGTTTATATATCACTTTTTACTATTTCCATATTTTATAGCAAATAAGTTAAAATTAAATATGCAATATTATTTATCGTTTTTAATTCTTAATAATTTACTAAATTAAATTTCTGTCTTAATACTCCAAAAAGGTTATATAAAATTGTATAGGTATTAATTAATACTATTAAAAAACATTTATCTAGTTAATAAATGTTAACTATTTTTAAGCCAATAAATAGACATAAACCGAACAAGGTAATGCACAAAAAATACTAACTACACTCGCTTGTTAATAAGATATGCCTATTTTCCATTTTGATTTTTTGCCCAAATAAACAAACTTTTAAACATATTTCTATTTTCAAATGCTAATGCACATTTGTATAATTTAAAAATCATTTTCAAAGTGTGACTTATAGGGATTATCGTTGGGTTTTAACGAATTGTTTTTAGTATAACGGTATTTAACATATTGATTGCATAAAAAGGAATTAAATTTTGTTCATTAAAAACAAAAAATAACCATATGCAGCTTATAAAAGACAAGAGTAATAAAGTAAAATTATTGTCTAATAACCAAATAGACAAGAGTTTAACTATTATCGCCAACGCTGAATGGAGCGCTCCAATTGGAAGACACGTGCTAAAATGACTTGTGATAAAGTAGCTAACTGATAAGACCTCCGATCTTCTTACCAAAAATTTTAACTCTAATCTTTTAAGCACCCCTTTTTTTGTCTGGGCAACTCAACAGTACTGCAGTTGAGAAATGACTGTAACGGTGTAGATGTGAATTAAAGTTGCACCAACGACACTAAATGCAAATTCTTGTTTAAGGCTTTGTCAAATGTTTATTTATTAAAAATGTTTTCTATCAACTATTGAACTGCCCCTAGAGATGATCCGAAATAAAACAATCTGGGCACTCCCAAGCCCGGATAAAGGAGGAGGGTTTGAGTGCAAGGTTAGCAACTTGACCTCTGTATTGCTACAGAAACAAACAAAAGAACGCCATTACGGCAAAAAAGTGACAGCACAACCCAGCTGATAAAAGCTGAAAAAAGCTCAATCTTCGTTTAGACGAACAAAATTACAAGGTTACCGTCCAAAAACAGCATGAACGGCTGCTGTTTCTGCTGTTACTGTTATTTTCTTGCTCCATGCTTAGTTTTAAAGCAAAAGATTTTGTAATAATCGTAATAATAATAATTATTATCATTATAGATAAAATAAGAATAAGAATAACAATAGCAATAATAATAATAATAATATTAGTAATAATAATAATAATAGTAATAATAATAATAGTAATAATAACTAATAATAGTAATAATAGTAATAATAATAGTAATAATAATTGCAATAATAATAACAATACTAATAATACTAATAATAATAATAATAGTAATAACTAATAATGGTAATAATAGTAATAACTAATAATGGTAATAATAGTAATAATAATAATAGTAATAATAATAATAGTAATAATAATAATAATAATAATAATAATAATAATAATAATAATAATAATAATAATAATAATAATAATAATAATAATAACAACAACAACAATAATAATAATAATAATAATAATAATGAAAAGGAAATAATCAAATTTCAAACAAACTTGTTAACTTTGTGACCTCAGTGTTTAACAAGCCGAAATAATGCCTCTTCACATCTTATTAATTTTTGTTTTATTTATTGACTTGTTATTTGTACAAGTAACACTTCCTTTTTACCACATACGAATATTTAAAACTATACTAAAAATAACATTGAATAAAAAAAGAACATTTTTTATTACGATTTGGAAACAAATAGTGGTTAAATTGTTGATTAGAATTTAAACTAAATGAAATTGAAAAATAGTATTTCAATTATTTGCACCTAGTAATCAATTAAAAAAAAACAGTTTAATAAGTAACAATAAACGAACATTTACACAAGTATATACAATGTTAAGGCATGTATTTCAAGGTGTGCTGTGAATCAACACGAACATCTTTAAATTTCCATTTCACAAAATAACGAAAAGTATTCAAAAAGTCGTTGTACAAAAGATTGTTGTCCCCAAATAACAGAATTAGCATTACAATTGGCGTGTTACACTCCTTCGGTACCGGTTTCAAGTCCAATTGAAAAAGAAATTAATAGACTGCATTTTGTGAAACAATAAACATTGATCAAGAGAATCTACAAATACGTAAAATCAACACAATTCCGATGGCAGGATGGAGTGTGAAAGCCGAAATAAACTCTATTTCATTTGTTTTTTAATATGCAGAAAGTTAAAATACGATTATGTGGAACAACATTGTTGCTCCATATGGTTTAAAGCGAAAGGGTTTTGCAGCAATTGACCAAGTTATAAGAGTACATTATTTGTTTGTTAAATCTAACAATACTGTTATATATCCAAATTTATATATATATATATATATATATATATATATATATATATATATATATATATATATATATATGATAAAAAAGTTCATTGTAATCAATTTTGTAATACTTTTATTAAGTGGACACAACATAAAATTGAGTTTGTAATTATTTCAATATAATTTGGAACCGCCGTTAACATTGCCTAATTTAATTGTAATTCTAACAATTTAGAAAAAAATCACGACTCAATAGATCTTTAAAATACAATTTAAATATTCATATTATATTGGAGTGTTTAAAACCTTATTGAAATTATCCTTGTGTTAAAAAACGATAAGCAATATTGATACGAGTAGGGCTTTTTTCAAATTTGTTTTTATTGCAAATGCTTTTCAATTATTCAAAATTTGGCAATTCTAAATGTGTTCGCGTAATTGGAGAGGTGAGCGATTACCCACCCCCTCTATATTTATTTGAATGCGAGTCTGTCAGCTTAACCGGGGTGGTCTGGCGATACTGCGCTCAAATTCGGACCTCGGTGGGCATGGGTTTGGATCCCATCGCCGGCACTAAAATGCGGGCCCACTTTCGGCTTCGCTAACAATGTCCACTGCTAAAAGATGTTTCTCGTAAAACATTCTAAGTAGCAAACATTAAAAAATAAATAAATAAATAAAATAAAATAAACATTTTAAACACAAATAAATAGAATGTTTAAATTATACTAGAGCTGGTACATAAAGTGTAATAAGAACTTCATAACAAGCTTGTTTGATTATTTTGGAGGACACGTAAGAAGAATAATGATTTGAGAGGGCTTCGTACTAAATATCCAATTGCCAATAAATGTCTTTTCCGTAACAACCCATTCCAACCCAAATGAAGCCGATTATTTCGAAGAAAAACAAATAAACGATGACCTTCTACTTTTGGCGAAACATTATGTTTATTTTCGTTCGGTATTGTATTCATTCCAATTGGTATTTTTTCCTATAAATCAATACTGACAATAAGTTTGAACATGGCTTCATTGTGTCCTATTGTATCTATTGTGCTACAAACACACTACTATACTGATTGCACACAAATGAATGTCAAATTTGTCCATAAATATAGATTGTTTGTTTGTTCGTTCGTTCGTTGTTTCAAAAAAAGAAGGATAAAGTATACGCGCATCGAGAAATATGGGTTGTTCTTTTCCCAAAAAAGCCCCCCATTTTTTCCAGTATTCAAAATCGAAAATTGATTTTTCCTATTTGTAAACAATGCAATGACCTAATCTAAATAATGTCTTACCGTCATGAGAATGGGTTTTGATAATTATTTTCACATTAAGATTTGATTATGTTAGTCATTTCTCTTGTTAGTTCACTTGTAACACCATTTTTGTATTGCAATGAAACGCTCCAGCCTATTTTTCCCCTTTTCAATGTGGATTTGGAGTCAGATAGGAAAAGAGAGAGAGGGCATTTCGAATGCAGTTGTGCTAAGAAATAAATGCAATTTAGCATTACAGCGCTGGATTCATACTTGGATGGGCAATGGAGTTGGAGTGACATTGCCGATACTAACTGCAGGACCCCTCCGTTCGACTTTGCCAAAAGGTCACTGGCTGAAAAAACGTGTTTTCCGCAAAACAAGCAGTAACAACAAAATAAATGCATATGTTTATTTGTTTCATTTATCATCATGACAAGTAGTTGTCATACAATTTTCATTTTTCATCTTTCAAGTTAAAACACTAAATTGTCTCAGTCTTTTGGGGACAAAAATACATGAAAATACATGAAAAATCTCAATTGAAAGAAGCTTTGTTAAAAACAAGGCCAGTCTAAGCCATTTAGATTATCTAATTTTATTTTTCTCTAAGTATAGAATTAGGATAAATGAAGATTTCACAAGACTTTATTAGCCACCTAACTAAAGGTATACCCAAGGTATCTGAGTCAAGTAATTGCAAAATAGGGCAATCACATTTATTATTAAGTATTTTGAAGTGTATTACACAAGAAACTCTTTTATAGTTAACACATTAGATATGCTTTGTTATATATATATATATATATATATATATATATATATATATATATATATATATATATAAACTGAGTTCTGTATTTTGAGATGATAATCCTGAAGATGATGTTAATATCCCTGATTAGTCCCGTACTTGGTGTACCCAAATATCTATACCAACACAGCAAGAACCGAGTGCACAGCGGTATAACTGGGCTATGCTTCGGTCGGTGAGTAAAAGCATACACAAAGAATACTTAAAAAGTATACCTATACCATATGTAACCGTTGGGCTAAGAATGATAAAAATCAGACCGTCTTGTCAGTTATACTTCTGGATTTACTATGCTCATCAAGCTATCGAAGTTGATCGTTTAATACATACTGTACAAATCTAGAAATAATAAAGAGGTGACCAACCGCAATGATTGAATAAATGAACGAGTTCTGTTTTTAGTTGTTGGAAAAGTTTGCATGTGTTAGCTGCAGTAAATTATTTGGGAATTGTCCTGTTATTTATCTAAATACGAACAAGTTAAAAAATAACACCTACTGTTATCACCTGGATGGTGTATGCTAAACATAATTCCACATGTACAAGTTGTAACAAATTCAACATTTAAAAAAATTGGAGTAACGCGTTGCTGTCGTTGTAAGAGACGAAGGACTCAGATGGACGATGTACCATAAAGTCAACGTAGCTCAAAATTGTTGTTGGTAACGCAAATAATTCTATCTTTTCTTTTCAACGCAATCTGTCAATATGTTCACTATTTTTGGGCAAATTGTTTGCATTGTAATTTTGCTATTCATTTTTATTTATTCGTTTTATCTGACCATATTGTTATGTCTTTTTGCTGATAATAATGATGGATAGATGGCTAAATACGAATACAGTCAGGTCAATTTTTAATTTGAACTGGAATTTTAAATTCTTTAGATAGTAGATGCAAACAATAAAATATTATCTACAAATATTATCTACATGTCTGAAAATGGATAGAATAGTTGAAGCTTTAGACTGCTATCTGGATACAATTCCCACCCTACTCTTTTGCTACCTTCCTACATGTCCACTTGACAAAATCCTTTTTCCTATTTTACCTAATAAAAACACTAAAATGTAACAACCTATGAGTTCCTGCAGTATCAACCACACAATACGACATTTGTAAAACCCGTAAATTTAAAAACAGTCTACCAAACGTTGATTTGGTTTTGCACGAAGTGTTTGAAAAGTACAATGTACCAGGCTGGTCGAGCGGTACAGCGCCAGAGTTGAACCTGGGTAGGCATCGGTTTAAATTCAACCACCATTGGCTTCGCTAAAATGTCCACTGTTTCTCATATAACATTCCAAGTAGCTGCGTCACTAGACTTAAAACCCTCGCGTACAACATTTCCAGTTCCACCACTTATACTAAATAGTATGGGATGTTAATAATAGTAGGAATTTGAGTAACATTTACAAAGTCTCGATTTCCAAGTGTCACTTGCACGCAGTATACCTAGGAATCTAGACTAACCCACCAGGGACTGAGTACACAGCGGTATAACTGTGCTTTCGGTTTTGATGAATGGGTGAAAAGATACACCGTTGGGTTGAGGAAGACAATAATGATCAAAAATTAGGTGACATTGTCAATTTTTGGGAACAATGGCGCTGTCACAAGGATGCCGTCTATCAACTTCGTTACTTTCCCACAATTGGTTATGCTTATCAAGCCATCGACGTCAGTAATTTTACATGCTGTACAGATATATGAAAATAATAAAGAGGCCATGACTACGCCACCAGCTACAATACATGATAAAATGACTTTATAGTGCAAAAGAAATGAACCCACAAAAACGCATAAATCGTAGTCTATCATATTGTTGAATAGCGTTCAACTTACGTTTTCGGATGACTTCGTTTTGGCTGTCTTTTCTTCTTTTGACCGTCATCTTCCGACCTATTTTCCACCATTTTCGAATTTGACCTAAACAGCTTGTTTGAGAATTCGCTCGTTGGCTGTTGTTGTTGTTGCTGGTGCTGTTGATGCTGCTGATGATGATGGTGGTGTTTGGCCAAATTCTTTGACGTGCGCTTAGATCCATCCTGATGTCCAACCGACTCTTGGTTTGAAGCAAGTACGTGTTTGGGATTCATAACTGCTGGTATTCGCGATGCAAACGAATATTGGGGCCCATTGCTCGTCTGGTGCAAATGGAATGGATATCCACCAGCAGCTGCCGCTAGCGCCGAGGCTTGATGCCGCTGATGTTCCAAATGCATTTTGTAATGTCTCACATCGACTGACCGCGGTCTCCGCAATACAACGTAAGGCACTTCTTCCAACATATCCTTAGCAGTAGATTTTATGTTGTGTGGAAGCATGTAATCTTTGGGCTTCGTACTTTTGCTACTTGAATGTTTCGGACGATTTACACCCGACACCGTTGGTTGCTGTTGATGCTGATGTTGTGCCTGCTGCTGTTGCTGATGGTGATAACAATAGGGAATTTCATTGAAGCTAGTCGTGACACTGGGCATAGCCGTAACAGAATGAGATATGTGACGCAAATAATCATTTTTTGATGTACGTTTGGCATGTCCATCGTGAGGCGACTTTTTGCTACTGGCAGGTTTCGAATTTTGCAACATAAAGGGATCTAACGAACGACGGTTGCCTTTCGATGATTGAGGCAGCTCGGTACGCAAAATAACTCCTGTTGTACTTTCCGAACTACTCGAACTCCACTTTCCCTCGTCGTACGACAGGCATTTGGCTTGGGTGTCAAAACCACCAGCTTGGGCCCCCAAGTGACATTCGCCAGAATCTGTTTGATAATTCTACAATATAAGGCAAAATGATTGTAATGTATAATCTACAAGTACCGACCTAGTAAAAGTAGAAAGCATTTCTATTGGTCTATTTTAATGTCGCATGTCACTCATCCGTTTGATTGAAACGTCGCATGCTGATTGGCTAAAGTTGACCAGACACATTTGTGAATGTGTACAGACATACTCAATCAGAAACACAATCAATACACCATGTTATTTAAAAAGAAAAGAATATGGCAAGTTATTGTCCAATCAGATCGACCTTAGGTTATCATTATTAAAGTCGTCGTTATATTTATCACCATTGCCCAATAATTAGCGTTATTACTTAAAATACTTGTTACATTTTTGACAGCTTTTTAAAATTCAATCAATACTAATTTTAGTACTTTGCAAAATGGCATAGCATTTAGCATCAAATGGAATTGAAATAGCACGCATGTAAATTTACACCATTTTGTGAGGCTAAACTTTTGTAAACTACAGTGTTGAGAGTTGGAAGGTATTGTTTTATTATTTAATTAGTAATAATATCTGTTTTCATTCATGAAGATAGTGTTGGATTATTGTGAGGATTAAACAAGAAACGAATCGTATTTTGAAAAAAATATTAAATACGTTTAATAATTGAGAGTTTTTTTTACATCGAACATCATAACAGCGTAGTTATGTAACATATAAGCGCAATCATCAAAGTGATAATCAAAAATAATTATAATTTTCAAAGCTGGAAAATGTGCTTATAATAACAATATTCATTAAAATGTAAAATTCATTGGAGAAATAAACGTTAGAATTAAAAAAAAACATGTTTAAAACTGGATATTATATGAAAAAAAATTTAAAAGAAACCGACTTTTAATAGACGGCAAGAGAAATCTTAAGGGAAAAATATTGACAAACTCTACCCAATTTGGGTGTACTTTTCGTAATTAATCTGGTTTGTTTTGACTGCAACAATCTGTATTTAAAAAGGCAATATGTATTTAAATAGTTTACGGGTGCTGAAAGTTTAACAATTTGACAGTATTATATAGTTTATACAATTGAAAGTAGAATAACACAGATAGTGCCAACTTAGCATTACCCAGTACTCAATTTTGGACTGCTCGAATAACAACTCCGTGAAATGTATTTCTTGTAAATCAATTTTTTAGCGAAAAAACTGTATCTAATGTAGCTTTTTTCAAGTTAATAATAGTATGAACCTTGAGACTCAAATTAACTGCTGTGAACCTGTAAATGACTACTCCATATTTGTGCTGAAAGTTGATCTATTAGATTACTCAAGCCGATATTCAATGACAATAATATTATAAGCATTAGAATGGGATACTAATGACCCTGAGGATTTGACTAATACTTATGAAGTTCCAATTTCTCGTAACGTGACAGTCATTGTCTCTGTACCTTTATGAGATGCATCCGGGACTGATACTAATATATGAGTCAAGGACTACGCTTCGGCAAGGCATACTCATACCATATGTAGCTGTAACTCAATAGCTGAGGCTTGACCTAACATCAGATAGAGCGTGGCTTGAATTTTTGAGGTGGAGACCAACCGCTACTTAGCGCGTCTACAGGTGACAAACACTACAACAAATATTAGTTGTAAATAAGGCCGCCAACCAAACGAACACTCAGTAGTTAAAGTCGTTCATCTGTTGACAAGAAGGCGACAACGGTGATCGGTATCATCCTGAATATTATCACCAAGCAGCCCTATTTAAGGACAGTACTGCTTGCTCCACACGGAGAGAAGCCAGGATGGCTAACCGCAGTTAAATAGTCTATATACTCAGAATCAAAACTCTTGCAAAAATCAACAAGGCATATTCTGATGGCCAACTGCAAAAAACACCATTGTCAGAGTTCGAACAAGGTTGAATGTGACTCGCGACACTACTGGCAATGATGCACCGGTCAATGTATATGCAACCGTCACTTATCAAAACCATTGAAGTTAATCGTTTGATGTACCGTACATATATAGCGATGTAATGAGGAAAGAGTTGCGTCTCCAATCACCATGTCGAATATGTTTTTTAATACAAACAGTAGAATACAATTATAATTTTTACATTCAACCAACTTCCCCTATATCAACTTGTTTTTTTTCCCAAAATTATGTTTCAACTTATTCCAATATCTTATTGCAAGCAAACTTGTAACAACCAGTATTCTAAACATTTGAAATATTCATTTTAAAAAATTGAAGATTTTTGTGATTAGTTGTCAAAATAAATCCAATTTAATTATAGCCAATACAAGTTCAGTAATCTTTTAGAAATATGGAATAAAAAGTAATAATCAACATTATGATTAATAAATTAGTATTTAACTTATGTGCAATGTTTAACGTTTTGTAGTAAGTAGACTCTCAAGTTTAATTCTTATCAAATATGACTAAAGTACACGTATCCTTTATGTATTAGACTCATTTGTCTGATGTCTACTGGTTTTGCGTCCCTCCCCCCCAACATCCAAGCCCTTTAACAATCATCAAGGTCAAATAGAAAACTGGAATTTGATTGGCCAATTACTTTAACCACTTGAAATTCTTTCGGTTGCACCTGAAACGGCTTTTCCAAATTCACGTTGACAATGGTCTGAAAGTCTTTCAAATCGATGCCAAATTGATCGCATTTGGGAATGCAATCGTACAACATCGATGGCGATTGGGCTTCGTGCGGTTGTACAACCGTTGTGGCTGTCGAGTCGGTAGGTTTGGATGTGTTGCCAGAAGGAGTCCACGTTGAACTCGGTGTAATTTGGTTCAAGGTCAGTTGTGTATCCAAATTCAGTTCGAGACCTGTCGGCAAAATAAACATGGGCGGGGTGGAAGTTGCTATTGGCGTCTGAGTAAATCCTTGTGGATCTGCGCAAAGCAAAGTGAAAAATAATAATTGCATCAACGTAGGTGAATAAAGTAAATTTTTTAATAATTAACTGTCTAATAGATTCACTATTTATCAGCAAATTTTATAGTTAACAATAATAATAGTAATAATGCCCGGGTAGTCTAGCGGTACAGCGCTCGAATTTGGACCACGGTGGGTATGGGTTCGAATCCCACTACCGGTACTACAATGCGGGCTTCGCTAAAATGTCCACTGCTGAAAGATGTTTCTTGTAAAACATTCAAAGTAATAAACATAAAATAAATAAATAAAATAAATAATAATATTAATAATAATGAAAATACTAATGATACTAGTACTAGTACTAGTACTACTACTACTACTACTACTACTACTACTACTACTACTACTACTACTACTACTACTAATAATAAATAATAATAATAATAATAATAATAATAATAATAATAATAATAATAATAATAATAATAATAGCAATAATAATGTTAATAATAATGACAATAATAGTAATATTGATGTTGCATGCGAATTGAACTTGAGGAGATGAATAAAGTTTTTTAGATAAAACACTACTTTCTTGGAATGAATCCAGTGTTTACAGAAATTAACAAGGCAATCTTCTCCGGAGGAATTGGTGGTCAACACCTGTTGACAGATCCACAAGCCTAACCAGCTACATATTGTAAATAGATATTTTGATATACCTTTGGGTATGTACCTTGGGTATACGCTAACACCCATTTACTAAGCGAGAGTCCAATAAAAGTTAAGTTATACTGCTGTGTACTCGGTTCCTGCTATCTATAAACACATAGTCCAGGATGCACTACGTGGAAGAGCAACAGTTAGCAATATCACAATTATTGTAATTTGAGACATTATAAGCATTAATCAAGTGCCTAGGATCATTAGCACCCCATAGACGGGGAACCGCATTGAGTGTTGGTAGTGAGATCCAAACATATGCATACCCAACCTTGAATCCGGCAGTAAAGATACTTCTCGCGCCCTGTTGTGGCTCAAAGTAGGCGCCTGTTTCGATATCAAGAATATATTACGTATACAATTCTCACTTTAAACTATCTATCAAACCGTTGAATCAGATAGATTTAATAATAGTAGTAGTAGTAGTAGTAGTAGATACACAAACAATCAAAATAATAATTGTATGGAAAGTATAAAAAAACAATTTTAAAAAAATTTAAAAACAATTTAAAACAACCTACTTAACGACACAAAAGAATTGACGTTGTGCGCTGTTTCAAATTGTAATTGGATGATGTCGCCCAGCGAAGGTTCGTTGATTGACGTCGTATTGGGCTTGATTTGAATATTAAACAAAATAAAATGTAACTAATGGAAAACTTGTATTGTTTGACTGTTTTACAAAAGAACGCAGTTACAGCGAATTGACATTTTGTGAAACCAAGCAAAGGCCCACATTGTATTGTGGTGGCGGGACTCAAATCCTAATCAGGCATTCTGGCTACTCGGGCAAATAAATGAGTGAATAGTACTTGTTGACAACCGCTAAAATACGTCCACAGACGGCTGTTTCCAATTTTCTCTTAAAGCCGCTGACATACATTTTATGTAGTATTATTTTGTTTCATCTGAGTATATTTAATGGGATGCTAATAATCTTGAGGATTTGAGTAATGCTTGTAAAGTCCCAATTTCTAATGATGGTAATATTCGAGTCTGATCCTTCTCCACATGGTGCATCTTGGACATTTAGACTAATAACAACAGGGACTGAGTGCACAGCGGTATAATTGGGCTTCCACTGAATTCCCGTTTAGTGAATGGCTGTTAGCAGACACCCATGGTACTTAAACGGTATCTCAAGGTAACTATTTACCATATGTAACTGGTTAGGCTTGTGGATCCGTCAACTGGTGTCAAACCTAAAGGAAATCTTCTTTATTACCAACTTATGTTATTATGTTACTTAGTGGGTGGTCTAGCGGTACGGTGCTCGAATTCGGACCTCGGTGGACATGGGTTCGAATCCCATTACCGGCTTTGCTAAAATATCTACTGCTGAAAGATGTGTTTCTCGTAAAACATTCAAAGTATCAAACATAAAATAAAATATTTGATGCTATCGTAGCTATTTAATCTCACGTGACATTCAGTTTAATTAAGTTTTTTTAAACAATTGTTTTGTAATTTACCAAACCTTTTCTACCACCTTGAAATCTCCCATTCAAAACCGTTGATACAATTTTTAGCTGAATTATAATAGTGGACAAAAATCAGTTTTCACAATTTCATTATTTCAAGCATAATGGCAGCAAATAAAAGTTGGGAATACTTGAAGAAAAATTATTCACTATTTTATAAATTTTATTTGTATGCTTCCCGGTTTTATCTACATATATATATGATGCGTTTTATAAGAATTACTTGGCACAATCACATTTAAAACGATGAAACTGAGTGGAATGCTCAATTACATAAAATCATCACAATGAAATAAATAAGATTGCCAAATAAAGTTTAACGTGAAACTATTGTAAAACCAAAATCATTAATACCGATTTTGAAATAGATATTAGAAAAAAGCTTAATTGTATTTAGTTTATTGTGGTTAATGACCTAATCATCTCTTCATTATTTCTATATCTGGTTTAATAAGAATAACAAAGTTGGAGAAAAAAATTAAGTTTTTTCGCTAATCAACGGTACCACTATATCCAAAGATTGGCACAGCTGCCTGATTTCTCATTAGGGTTATCTCCTTAGGTCCATCAGCTACGCGTGGCATACGTCCACTTTTAGATCACTGTGCAACCGGTTCCTGTTATGTTAGTTTAGGTGCTAAGGTGCATTTAGTCCAGAAATCGTTACGTGGAGATGACAATCAGGAATATCACCATAACTGAAAATTGAGATTATTTAAGCATCACCCAAATCCTCAGTAATATTGGCATTGTAGAAAATGAAATCTCAATAAGTATACCAGAAGAAACTTGACTAAAATGATCTAAAACGACTTTATTTGGATAAAAATGATGTGTAGAAATTATATTAAAACAAATTGTGTTGGGAAAATAAAAAAATGTTTACTAAGGAAAATTGTTCGTTTGTTTACCTCACACATCACATAATCTTTATTGATCGAAATTTGCGAATTTCGTCTAGGTTTGGGCGGTTTGTCTACGCCGTCGTTGACCAAACTGGCATCTTTGACTTCGTTCGACTTTTCCGACGTCAAATTCCAACTGAGCGTATCGAACAACGACGAATGGAGCAACTGGAGCGACTTGTGAGCGTGCAGTTCGTCAAGCAAATTTTCCGTCGGCTTGAATGTTGCCAAGTTGGGCAAAGGCGTCGGATCCAAAAACGACCCAACGCGAGTCAAGTCCAAATCGAGAATGTCCGTCTTGAATGCGTCGAGATGGGCATCACGTGGCAAACTTTGCGTTCGACTTGCCAATGGCGGCGTACCCAAATCGTGCGTATTCAAGAAAGCGTCGAGTTCTTGATTCAAACGCGACAACGATGCCATGGCGCTGTGTCCTGGCGACTGGACAATCGATTTACATGTACGACTGTCGGCATCCAATTTGGTGTCAATATCTATCCAGTCGGTTGAAGGTGTTTCCTGCGATTCTGGCTGATTCTCCTGACTTGTTGCATACATGTCGACACTTTGGACTGACAATGTTTCTTCCACCTGTTCCACAATGGGCTGTTGACTGCCGAGTTCGCTGGCGGCACTACACGACATCGATGCGTAGCCGCTTGTAGGCAAGGCTGCTGTTGTTGGTTCAGTAATAGTAGTAGCAGCAATAGCAGTAGCAGTAGTAGTAGTATCGGCTACTGGATCGGATTCGTTTGCAAGTTGGGCTGATTCGTGAATTGCCAACTCATTTTCTATTTTGTCGATGCTCATACTTTTGGACCGCTTGATGGGACCGTTGTGGCGTCCCAATGTGCTTGATCGTCCAACGCTGCCAATGTTTGCCAACTGCATGTTATGACGATCGACTGAACTCGAACGCAGCGTCATCGATGCAGATTTCAATGAACGACGAGGTTGTTTGGTGTGGCTGGAAGTCAAACAATTTGCGCGTCTACCGATTGAGGGTCTGAAATGAAAAAATAATGTAAAACAAATGACGTTTGAATGTTTATACTACTATTATCATTCATTTATTTTTATTACTTTAAATGGTTTAGACAAAGCATCCTTTAGCAGTGGATAATTTAACGAAGCCGAATCAGAATCTGCATTTGGTGCCAGTGGTGGGGATCGAATCGAGCACTGTACCACCAGACTATCCCGACACTATACGTGAAAAATATAATATTTACCCATGACTGTATAGCGGTACAAGGTTCAACTCAAGTATGTGTGGCTATGAGTTCGAATCCCACCACCGGAACCACATGCGGTCCTAGGTTTGGCCTTACTAAAATATCCCCCTACTGAAAGATGTTTCTCGGAAAAGATTAGATTTCGACAATTGGATCTTCATTGTAGCCTAATGGAAACTCACGATTGGGTGTCAATAGTGGGATTCTGACTCATTTTTAATTATTTACATGCAACATCTAAAATTATTGATACAAATTTTGTGTTCATGTATAAATTGAAGGTTATTAATTCATAAACTCCCCAAATTTGTCATTGATTGATTGGCATAGAAAAGCGTTCAATAAAAAACAAAATCAAACCAGCAGTTACCTTTCAAAAATAGTCCGTTTGTCCGAATTTTCCTGAACGTAGTCTGTCAGTTCTTGCTGTGTACGTTTGATGCTTCTAAATGAAACAATTGTACAATTAGTCGTAAAACTGTAAATGTAACTTTGATTTTGACTAGAGGCTAAAATGGGCCATGTCAAAATTAACACATTGAGAATGATTGACTTTCCTTACATCACTTATGCATATTAGACACATCAATATTTTATTAAAACAACCCTTAAATATCACTTTAGCAATACCGATAATAACAATTAAAAAATTTTTTTTTACAAATAGCATTACCAAATCCTCGCTTAGATAAAAAAACCCAGAATTTACACATTTTGACAAGATAAAAATACTATTGCATTATTTGATTAAAAATAAATTATATCATAAAATTTATTGACAAATCCCATTTTAAACCCTGTACAAGCTGAATACATTTCGGATTGCATCTAGTATTTTGCAATGGAGCAGTGCACTTTGTTTTAACTGAATCTTAATTTGTTTTTTAAAAACAGGTCGCTGAATTATCGAGTTTGAAAAATACAGTATTAGTAAAAGATAGAAAAAAAGAATTGAAAATAAATAAATAAACTACGTCTTTTAGAAAAGACTGCTTATTGTTTAATTTTTTTCTAGAAAAGAAAAGGATTGAACTAAATTGTATTATTTATATATACTCACATAAATATTTATTTAATTTGAGCTGCTACTCATAAGTAGCTTGAATATATATTAAAATTACTTCAAAACGGTGGTAAAGCTGTTCGATCATTATTAATTAAACAGTTCACTTTCTTGCAGTAATGTAAAGTGCGTTTAGAGTTAACTATTTAAAATTATTTATTTATTTTTGTTAATTTAATTTAATACAAAAAAATCCTATAAGCATACTATTACATTACGACCCTTTTTGAAAATATATAAAACGTTTTAGACAATATTAAATCTAAAATAACCTTTATTTCTAAATGTTATTTTTCAATATAAAGGTTAAAAATAATTAATAATAAATTGTAAAAATAAATCCATATTTAACTCTACATTTATTTACAAATATTTATTCTAAAATAACAAACAGCGGAAAAGTCATATTTTAAAGTTGAACTTATGTAATTACTAAATGCAATGATTCAATCTAGCCAGTCCCAAGCCTGGGTAAAGAAGGAGGGTTTGAGCGCTCAAGGTTAGCAACCTGGCCTTTGTAAAAAGTTTATACTACTACGGAAACAATACAAGAGGACGCCATTTTGGCAAACAACGGCAAAGAAGTGATCGCATGTATCTGGATGACAGAGTTACACAGATGACAGGGTTGAGTGAAAACCGAAAGGAAGCTCAATTTTTAATTTTCAGAATGTTCAATGCCAACGAAACTTTGTTGTTGTTGTTGTTTCGCTGTAATTGTTGTCTTGTTGCTCCATGCTTATTTTTAAAGCAAAAGGGATTTGTATAATAATATATGTGTTTGAAATTATTCTTAAAAGATATTGTCTAATACCTCAAATGATATATGTATTAACTACATCATTATTGTTGTAATTACTTCATAATATTAACCACAATCAAAATTAAAAATATTAATCATTTTTATTGATATATTTTTTCAAAAAAGAAACATTTTTACATTATTTTTTTTAACCTGACGTTGTTGCAATCATAATGGTGTTCGGTGACATGAATGTTTTTATAAAATTAAATAAAGAAATGGATATTTCCGTCAACATTTAGCATGTCAAGAGAGTTTTGCATATAAAAGAATAAAATAATGCAAATTTTTGCTAAAATGTTTGACTATTTGTTTTTCTTATCAGAAAATTTATCGTTCAACTTAAATAATTAAAATAAACTGGTTATTCACATTGTAAAATATAGTTGCTATGATCAGGCCCACAAATAGTTGTGCTGCACAAACTTACCATGACTATATGCTATTTATTAGCCACTATTGTTATTCACTAATATATATATATATATATATATATATATATATATATATATATATATAATGTGTGTAATGTATAATGAGAATTTGTTTTAATCAAACCAAGTTATTATCATTATAATGAAATACTAGAATGAATTTACTAATTGTACCTAATACTTTTTTTGCAAATATAACTAGTATTAATCAAAATGTTAAACGTAAAAGGAAATGTCATTATCGTGGCTTCAACGTGTTTTAAAATCGACTTTGCCAGAAAATGTCACTGCCACTACTACTACTTCTATCATTCATTGATAGAATTGATAATCAACTAATTGATGCAAAACATTGACGTCAACAATTGTTTTATGATAGTTCAAGAATATTGATTAAACTAATATATGGATGGTAATCAATCTACTTTGTCTAGCTATTATTTTGTACTTTTACCTTGTATCAATTATTTTGTTAATGGTATTAACGATGTGTTATGTATGTATCTATATGCTGAATGTACTTTTAGTGATATATTGAAGCTTATAATAATAATAATAATGATTGTAATAATAATAATAATAGCAATAATAATAATAATAATAATAATAATAATAATAATAATAATAATAATAATAATAATAACAATAACAATAATGATAACAATAACAATAATAATGATAACAATAATAATGATAACAATAATAATAATAGTAATGATAGTAATAATAATAATGATAGTAATAATAATAATAATAATAGTAATAATAATAATAATAATAATAATAATAATAATAATAATAATAATAATAATAATAATAATAATAATAATAATAACAATAATAATGATAACAATAATAATATAACAATAATAATAATAGTAATGATAGTAATAATAATAATGATAGTAATAATAATAATAATAATAGTAATAATAATAATAATAATAATAATAATAATAATAATAATAATAATAATAATAATAATAATAATAATAATAATATTAATGATAATAATAATAATTCACAAGAATTTAGTTATTTGCTAGCTAGATGCATAACAAAAATACTTTTTACCGTTTCGGTCATAAAAAATGTGTAGTCATTTTTATTACAGAAAGTTCTGTTTAATAAAAATGAAATCAAACATTTTTTAAATGTTCGGTATTTTATTTTATGGCGATTGGAAAACAGATTGAAACGAATCGAACGTTTTGATAGTCAACTTTGTATAATGTTCATTTTAAGCAACTAGAAAAGTTCTATACATGGCAATGAGCTAAAAATTTTCATCATAGAAAGCAAATTATGCCATATTGCCTCAAGTTGCAATAATTTTATTTCAATCTGTAAAAATATGTTTGACGGCAAAATAGAGTGTTCCTTGTGCAAAAGTTACAATTATTTGGAAAAAAAAGATTGCCTCATGTTATGTTTTGAATAAATTAACTTTAATTTTATTTCAAATCCCTTTGTTTACCAAAAAATGTAAATTGAATCAAACTAAAATAAAAGAACGTTTTTTTTTCTTAAAGTTGTCATTTAATGGTATTCACATTAATGTTATTAAAGTTTTCTATTCGTAAACATGTCTAAATTGAAAAAAGCATCTGTCTACAGTTCATTTTTTCTTAAAAAATAAAAATATACAAGATCATATTGATATTCTAGCCACAAGCTTGAAAAATCACTTAAGCCAAGTAATTAGAAAATGATGATTGCATTTGATATTGGGTATTTTGTAGTTTATAATACACAAAACGTTTTGGTAGGTAAACAAAAATTATACGTTTTGTATTTGCTTTAATAATTAACGTAATATCTTATCCCAACAATTCTACTTAACTTTAAATTATAAACCATTTAATATTTATTGTATAATTTTTCAATTGGTAATACTATATATCAGCAAAATTAAAATTAAATTTTATATTGATTGCATAATAAAATTGTGTTTCTACCTCAAGCTATAGAGCTGCTAGATACGTTTGCGTTGGATAACTAAATTGGTTTCATAAATTTGCTTAACAGCTGCAAGTCAGTTAAGTAGAGACTCAATACAAGTCACATTTAGCCAATCAATATTTTTACCACCCCCGCACAATTTTCTAAGCAACGTTTAACAAAGTAATACCGATAATGTATATCTGTTGGCATCACCTTTTTGAGTTGCTATTGTCAAAACAAAATGCACTCACCGAAATACGACGCCGTTGGCAGTATTTGAAGCTACAAGGCTTTTCATGGGATCCTTGACTGAAGGGCATCGGAAAAACGTGTGATGCTCAATCGAATTTTTCCAAAACTGCTTGCATTCGTGTCGCGAATCAAAAATAAATTCAACTGTTTCCTGAATACAATACAACTTACGATTATTGGTACTACTATTGTTATCAGTACTTTCACCATATTTTATTATTATTATTATTATTATTAATACTACTACTATTCTTATTCTTATTATTACTATTATTATTATTATTGATGTTATTATTATTATTATTATTATTAGTGTCCATGATTTAGTTAAAATAAGTTTACTAGATTTAAGACAACGCATAAAGAGTCCACATTATTTAATTTAATAAAGAAATGCTTAATATATTAATGTCATTATTTCTATTTGGAAATGTACTGTGAAACCGTTCAATAGTAACATGCGTGACAGATATAACAATTTAATCATTCCCATAGACTTTTAATCTAGATGACAAAGTTACACAGATGACAGGGTCGAGTGAAAGCCGAAAGGAAGATCAATCTTTGATTTGTAGAATCTTCAATGCCAACGAGACTTTGTTATTGTTATTGTTTTGCTGTAATTGTTGTCTTATTGCCCCCATGCTTATTTTTAAAGCAAAAGGGGTTTGTATTATATGTATATATATTATAATGAATGGAGAATTTATTATTGTACTACGATATTACAACCATTACCAATGTATTGTAAATATTTATAAGTGATGTTAGAAAAAATAAAATCACCAATCATTACTCACAAATAAATTTAGTTATTTTCTACATTTAGCTATCGATTTTTTAGCCTAGCCAATATGATTGCATAAAACATTGAAACGTAATCACTTACAAACGAATGCGGATGAAGTTTGATAAAAAAACGTTTTCTTTTAAAACTCAATTTGCGAATGTTTGCCCACGTGATTGTATTGATTTTAAGTAAATTTTGAAAAACCAACAAACCCACATGCGTTATGGCCAAATTGAGTGGAAGACCTTCGTGATTCTTTAATTTAAACAATGATTAACATTATTTATTCGAAATAACAATACTAAAAAATAACAGTGAAGGCTGGAGGTAGACTATGATGTAGTCACTGGTTCGACTAATAACCTCACATCTCCACATGAACCACTCAGTTTTGACAAATAAGTACGAATATTTATCAAAGATATTGAAAAAATATCTTAAGTTGTACCAATATCACATATAATCATCTAGCTAAGGGGGCATAATCTGATGAAAAAAGACGATTTGTACGATTTTTGTACAAAAATAAAATAGCAAAAAATGTCAGTTTTATTATTATTATTATTATATGCTAAGCATTGAAAATAATAGAAGGCTGTTTGCAATACATGTCTTTGATAAATAATACAAAGGTAAATGATGGGAAAGTAGTCTTATTATGAAGCAATGTAACTGTTAGTTAACAATTATCTAAAAAATATTAGAGCTGTCAAATTTGTGAACGACCTTGGAATCGAATGCCATCACCGACATCAAATGTGGGTCCTGGTTTGACTTCGCTGAAGGTTCAAATTTCAAAACATCATTTTGCGTCAAACATTCAGGTAACGAATATCAAACAAAAAAGTTAATTCACAATAACAACAAAAACCATTTTTATTAAGTTGACATTTTAGCAAAGTCGAACAAGGGCCCACATTGGGAGCCGGCAGTGGGACTCGAATCTATGTCCACTCAAGTTCAAATCAAGCGCTTTACCACTGGACCTCTCCATTATAGTAAAAAATATTGTAAATTAAAGTGCAATTCACCATCTATGGTAAATGATGGTAACAAACATTGCATTGACATGGAACCATCTTGTTTATCAATATAACAATAAACAAAGCAATAAAAATTCTGTCTTCTCCAAGACGTTTGTAACTGGTTTAACATGCAACCTGTGCTTGTCATTGTGATAACTCGGTTGGAGTATCACAAACTAATCAATATTTATTGTTTCAATAAAAATATGAGATGGAAATCATAAAATTAAATTATTTCGTACATTCTCTTCAGTTACAATGGATACGTCCCTTACAAAAATCACACGACTCCGTTCAATTTTGTAAGCAATTGAGTCATCACAAGGATTTCGTCTAGTAACCAACATACTTGACCAATTTCCTACGTTTGTTTTATTGGCATATAAAATATAATGGACAATAATTTAAAATGCCTTACAAATACGAAAATAGTAAAGAACTAATCCGCCTAGTTTGGACCAGAAATGTTTCAATTTAGCCAGTCCCAAGCCTGGATAAAGAAGGAAGATTTGAGCACGCAAGGTTAGCAACCTGGCCTCTGAAAAAAATTTATACTGCTATGGAAACAATCAAGAGGACGCCATTCCGGCAAACAACTACAAAGAAGTGATGGCACGTATCTAGATGACAGAGTTATACAGACAACAGTGTTAATTGAAAACCGAAAGGAAGCTCAATCTTCGATTTGCATAATCTTCAATGCCAACAAAATTTTGTTGTTGTTGCTGTTTTTTGCTGTAATTTTTGTCTTATTGCCCTATGCAAAAGGGCTTTGTATAATAATATTATAATAATATAATTCTCTTCAGTTAAAATGCTTTCAATATTTCAATTTTTCAATGATGGTGATATTCCTGATTGTTCCTCCTTCACCTGGTGTCTAGAAACATCTAGGCTAATAACAGCAGAGACCGATGCTGCACAGCAGTGTAACTGGGCTTCCGATTTGGTGGGTGAATGCAAGCGTGCATCCATAATAATTAAAAGGTACTTAAGTAATGATCATGTTTAAGGTATGCTAATATCAACAAAATGTCCAACACAAAACAAAAACGCACTCGAACAAAATGTAGCCGAACTCCGTAAAATTCGATTTTTCTGGCCGTATCGAGCAGTGCGAAATCGGAATCGGACGGAGACATGCCACTGAATAGACCAAAATACACAAAAACACGATAATATAATTAAAGAATTAATCTTAACGTCCGGAATGCTAATAACCTTGAGGATTCAAGTAATAATTATAAAGTTTCAATTTCCAATAATAGTGATATTCCTGACTGTTTGTCCTCCACGTGATGCCCCTAGACACCTAGGCTAATAACAACAGGGTCCGGTTGCACAGCGGTATAACTGGAATTCCTCCGTAGCAGATGTTAAAAAAGTATTTTAAAGTATATATATACAAGATGTAGTTGTTGGGCTAAAGGAAATAACCTTGGCAAAAAGTCAGGTAGTCCCGTCAACTGTTGTAAACAGTGGCGACGTCACAAGGATGCCGTCTACCAGGAATCTGTTTATTAATTTGATCAACTAAGCGACAATTTGTTTGGTCAACATTTTTGTCACCGCAACTGCAGGTGAACTGATAGATACGATACTGTTTACATCTTCTAATATTTGTGCCAGGGTGGTCTAACGGTACAGCCCTCGATTTGGACATGGGTGGGTATAAGGTTCGAATCCCACCACCGGCCCACTAAAATGCGGGTCCACGTTTGGCTTCGCCAAAATGTCCACTACTGAAAGATGCGTTTCCCGTCAAAACATTCAAAGTAGCAAACAATATTTTATTCAAAATTATAGAAGAAATTTTGTGCTTTAATTTCTGTTTTAAGTTAATTAAACTGTAACTATGTTAAAACAACAATCAAATGGAAATCCACAATGCAGTTTTAAAAACTTGAATAATATTTCCGACAACCCAGTGCTTTTCTGCATTTTAAAAAGCAAAGGCCTCAATTATCACAAAGACAATGTTTTCTCAAAGTTAATCATAAATTGCATTTTAATGTGTTCAAAAATAACAACAAACTCACATATGAGATTTGTGAAATTCGCGAACTCTTCTTAGACGTTCGTCTGTGGGCTCGTGGAGCAATTTCAACTGTCTCAAGTAGGTTACAGTACGATATTCATCTTGAATAAAATCGCCAATTTCAGCTACACGCAAGGATAAAGACAAACATTTGTTAATTGATTTATAGAACACGAGAAAACGGTGTGTGGATGCATTTCCAATTTCACCGTAGCCGGTCTCAAATCCAGCTGATGCAGAAGGAAGGCTAGAGCGCAAGGTTAGCAATCTGGATTGTTTAATAAAATAATGTTAAAAAAGCGATGCCATTTGACCAAGCTGGATTAGAGAAATGAAAGTATTACAAATTTGTCAACTTTTTCAACGCTAAACATTGAAAATATAGTTAGATGTAAGAATCTTGTTGTCCTCTTTTCTTCAAACCAAACGGGACTTTTTATATTTACATTTTTTATATTGTATTTTGGCTACAAACATTTGTTCCAATAGTATAATTTGAAACCATCTTTACTGCTTCATTCCAACATACTTAAAGAACGTAAATATTCATTTATATCTATATTCTTTTAATTTCTAATCAGATAAATAAACGGTAAGTTAAATTATTATTATTATTATTATTATTATTGCTATTATTATCACAAAATCCTTTCGTTTGAAAGAGCATTGTACAACAATATTGATCCATGTGATTGTACTGTACATTCTTGACATTAATGATATTAAAAATTGACCTTATTTTGGTTTTCACTCAACCCTGTCGTTGGAATCATACTTTCATTATTTTTGTCCCAGAATAAAGCAAAATAGCGTCCTTTTTTATCCTTTTAGTAGTATGTATTTGTTAAAGCTTGCGCTCTTGCTCTTGTCTCTTTTCAACCGAACTTGGGATCGGCTACGTGTTATTTTACCCATTATTATTATTACTATTATTATTATTATTATTATTATTATCAGTATTATTACTATTATTATTATTATTATTATTATTATTATTATTATTATTATTATTATTATTGTTATTACTATTATTATTATTACTATTATTATTATTACTATTATTATTATTATTATTATTATTATTATTACTATTATTATTATTACTATAATAATAATAATAATAATAATAATAATAATAATAATAATAATTATTATTATTATTATTATTGAAATACAATACACATATTTTATCTTAATAATTAAAAAGTTTATTTAATTTCGTATTTAAATAATATATTTTTAATTTATTCAACCTATACTATCTATTTTAATTTACCACATGGTCAATTTTTTATTGTATTTTTAAAAATATAATTTTTTATATGGACACTAGAGAAAACGTTTATCTACATTGTCAAAAGTACTTGACGCCCTTGAATCGATTCAGGAAGATTACAACAAAGTTATATGCGTTGCTATTTAATTTGTATTTACTTAATAATGCTACTGTTGTAAAATTTAAATAGTAATTATATTTCTATAAATAATAATAATAATAATCAATTAATGTTAAGAAAATAGCAAAATTTGAATAATTTAGTAAAGTTTGCTTTAAATCAATTTAAATATAAAAAGATATAAACTAAAATAATGGCAAGAAGATCAGTAAATGAATCAATCTGGTCAGTGCCAAACCTGGATAAATGATGAAGGTTTGAGCGCAAGATTAGCAACCTTGCCTCTATAAAATAATCTACTTTGCTACAAAAGCAATAGGAGAACGCCATTGTGGAAACATTGAACAAAAAGTAATTATTGGATAAAGAAAATTAGTTGGTGAAAATCTACGTTTACCGTCCAAAAGAATAGAAAGAAGCGTTTTTGAATAGACAATGGATGATGGCAAAAGAAAGGTTGGGGTATACCACAGTAAACTTGGCCAAAAACTACTTGAGAAGATCTAATTGAAACGAATGTCTTATTTTGGCAAACTGTTCAAACATGAAATCATTTTGTTGCATCATATGTTTTTTTCAATTGTAAGACTTTGTTGTTCTTTTTGCTGTTACTGTTATCTTGATTATTTTAAGCAAAAGGGTCTTGTAATAATGTAATAATAACAATAAAAACATTAAAACTAAACCATTGCATTCTGCAACTCGGTCAGTACAACATTGATCTAAAAACTAAAGGCGTGTAGGTTCGAATCCACGTGAAACGTGTGCACTGCTAATAATTCCTAGCCGTACTGTTCTCTTAATTCTTTCAAATCTAATGTATTTCCTATTGTATAAATCTGACAATTCTAATGCAATACAAAATTTTAAAACAATTGCCCTCAAATAAGTGTATTGTAAAGGCGGCTACTCACAATAAAATCCACAAAAACCTGCCCGTTGCTTAAAAGATGTTCAATTGTAAAAATTACATTGTTTCACACTATTCATATAAAAAACGTATTTTGTTTCAAAGTACAATGCCGTAAAAATGAATAAACTCATTTTACATTATCAATCATCAAAGGCAAACAATTTTTTTTCGTAAAATTGATTTCAATTTGTAGTATATCAACCGTATATACATTTTAACTTCAGAATTAATGTGCAGTACACGCAAAACACTACTTACAAAAAAAACATTTAAAGAAAATTATTCTGATAATTCAAATACATAATAATACCTAATACATTGGGATGCTAATGGTCCTGAGGATTTGAGTAATGCTTATAAAGTCTCAATTTCCAATAATGATGATATTCCTGACTGTTAGTCCTCCACGTGGTGCATCCTGCACTAGGTGCCCCTAGGCATCTAGACTAATAACAGCAGGGTCCGAGTGCACAGCGCTATAACTGGGCTTCCGCTACGGCGAGTGGGTGCAAACATACACCCAGGATACTTAAAAGGTATCTAAATGGTATACGTATATTATATGTAGCCCTTGGGCTAAGGGAGATAACCCTGATAAAAAATCAAGCGGCCTCGTCAATCTTTGCGAACAGTGGCGTCGTCACAAGGATGCCGTCTACCAGCCAAGAAACTTTGTTATTCTTCCACGTTTGTCTACGCTTGTCAAGCCATTAAAATCGATCGTTCTACATGTCGTATAAATATGGGAAATAATGAAGAGGTGACCACGTCACCAACCAAAATAAATAAATGAATAATACCTAAATGAATTTAATTAATTAAATTTTGCATCAACAAAGAATGGCAATTTAAAGTGATTACACATATACGAGACATACCTTGGACAATATAGGAAGCCAGGAGTGCTGCTGAATTCTCGCTACACAACAGAGTACCGGTTACCAGATCACGTTTGATTTGCAAAGCAAACAAATATCTGTTTGAAACAATCAATAAAGAAGAATCATTATTACAATAAGTTTGAATTAGGAAAAGGGTTTTGAAAAAATTGGTTTACAAAGAATGCCACAATATTATAAAGAGATTGACTAACAGTTGTGTTGCAATATCATAATTGTATGATGTCAATACATATGCTGATAATGCGATGCCTAAACTTTAATTATTTCTAATTAAAAATTTTTAAATATTAAAATGTGTATTTTATTCATAAGGATTATTAATAAAAAATGTATTTTGATTTCATTGCATTTTTAATAACAATATTTTTTAAACAAAATGAATGCTTACATAAAAACATGCAAATTTGCATTATATTTTTAAACAGTTGATAATTATTATTTTATTGTAAAAAATAATTTAATATAATTTTTTAATACAAATATTTTTCTAATAAATTGTAAAAAATATGAAGCAAGTTTAACACATTTTCAATTTTTATTGTACGTGTGCTGATTTTACGAATTTCGGTCTTAACATTTTAGAGTCATGTATAATGTGGATTTTGCTACAAATTACAAATATTTTACAAAATAAGTTACATACGTGTCTTGTCTACCTAGGTGTTGTGATAAAATATCTGAAATTACATAAATGCATTTATACTAACGACCGTTTAAACAGCAAGAAATTAAATAACATTCATAATAAATTATCTCAGTTGTTATTTTAACGAGATGCTTCAAAGCAATAAAAACACAATAAAAATCATACTCAAGAATATATTTTAGAATTGGTAATGTATTTTTTAGTATAACTTGCATTTACTATAGGTTTGATTTATTTAAAATGCAAAAGCCTTACTGAAAAAAACCGACTTTCGTATATTTGATTCCATACAGTTTGGATTTAAACGTTATTAATTTTGTTTTGGATTTTTTAAGGGTAAGTTAAAAAGATATAAAATAAGGTATTACTTGTGGAGAATATCACTTATGCTTTGAAACAAATGAGTTTCAAATAACTTCATTAATATTTTGATAGTTTCAAATTTAAAACGGCTAGTAGATGTTATAAATAGAAGTGAATGTTACTTGAATGCTTGACATTATAAAGTAACGTTTTCTTTATATATCAATGTATTTTGGCTAATAAAATTCCTTTATTTTAACAAATTACCCGTATTTGTTTTTAAGTATTACGATTCATTACTAGAATAAGTGATGTTGTATATTATAATCGCAATTTTTTTGGTAAATGTCATCTATATATATATATATATATTACTTAAGGTATTTATTAATAAGTGTTAGATATGATCCAAGATAAGTAAAAATTGTTGTGTATTATCAAATATCTTAGTAGGTTAATATGAAATCCAACTATGTAAATATCTGTAACTCTACAAAACTTACACTTGGTTTAAATCGGGTGAATTTAGTATTTAGTAAATTTGACAATGTGAATATTTTTATGCATTTATTTTTATTGTTGCTACTTTGAATGTTTTACGAGAAACATCTTTCAGCAGTAAACATTTTTAGCAAAGCCGGACGTAAAACATTTAACGTAATAAAAATAAAATCTTTTAAACGGTGCTGTAGGATTACGTACCTAGTTCCAATCCTAAAAGTGAAAGTCTTTAGGACTGACAATTATACACTTGTAAAACAATTGCTTATTTCATAGAAATAATAAAACAACAAATTTATAAAAAAAGCAGTCTGGTATAAAACAAGAAACAATCACTAAAAACTGTATGAATTTGTAAGGTTTGTTTGTTTATCAGGGTTTTTAAAACTAACCTAACAAGCATTGTTTTCAAATTAATTATGAAACATCATTATTGTTACAATAAAGTTGACCATCTACAAAGAAAATTTATTTCTGTCTTTTAATTTTTTGTTTGTTTAACTCTATTTTATTACCATTAACTAATAACTTAAATAGTTCACACACATACACACTAAAAATATTTTTTTAATTAAATTTTAATTAAATATTTGCTTATAACTAAATATAGTAGGTTCCTAATTTTGAACTATTTTCTGCATACTTTTTGAAATGTTAGTGTTATTCATTAATGGGAAAATTGCAATATTAACTAGTTTAAGGACGTTTTAATCAATGTTTAAATTAATTTATATATCTTTTATTATTATTTATTATTATTAAATCAATTATACCAATAATATTCAGAAAATTTTTGATATAAATGACCTCTACGTTGTGCTTAACTGTTTATATTTTTCATAAAATGTCAATGCAAAATATACTCTTATTGAGATGTTAACTTTTTTATTTTATATAAACGTTTCTCTAATATGTAATACGTTTATGTTCTTTCTATTAATAATTAATCGAAAAAAATGTTGCCCAGCAATTGAAGCTCTGGATTCCAAATAGACAGAATCATACTTTAAGTTCTTGTAACATTTGGTATTTACATAGATTATAGAAAATAATAATTAATATCAGTATCAGCTCAAACTAATATTATCTTAATAATTGTTTCAAATAATAATGTTGAAATTGTTTAGTGTATATTTTTTATTTTTTTTAAACAAAAACGTATTATCGAAAGATAATAATAATAATAATAATAATAATATAATATTAATAACAATAATAATGTGATAATAATAATAGTAATAGTAATGAGTAGTAGTAATAATAATAGTAATAGTAGTAGTAATAATAAGAAGGGAGTAAAAGCAGAATAATAATAATAATAATAATAATAATAATAATAATAATAATAATAATAATAATAATAATTTATTATTATTATTATTATTATTATTATTATTATTATTATTATTATTATTATTACTATCATTATTATTATTATTATGTTAACATGAACAATACTTACCTTGTATAGGATTCCTCCAGCAAATTGGGATGTGACGAATAAAATTTTACAGTAAATCGGAACAGCAACTTTTGACTGACATTTAATTGCCGAACAATCAATTTTTCATGATCCAACCATGTCTGTTAAAAAATTGGCAACAAATATTTTTAACAATTCTGTTTGTCTACTTAATTGGCAACTTTAAGTAGCATCATTCATTTCGAACCGACTTGCTCGATTATTTTAACACAAAATCTAGCAACCTCGTTTGACAAAACTGTGCATTGTTCAAAAACTAATAACAATATGAACACATTTCATCGACCCCATTTAGAGACAATGTATAGTACTGATAGTAGTCAAAATTTCAAGGTAGCTACTGACTGGATTGGCAATTTTCTGAACGCAGAAGAAAGGAAAAATATAATCTGACATAGAAATACTCGTACAATTCGTACGATCAGTCAGTTAAACATCGGAGTGGCAAAAATAAATACAATTCTAGACTCACAGCTGAGTAAACATGGATTCGAGTTCCACTATTGAAACTAAATGCAGACCCTTGTTTAGTTTATCGTTAAAAAATGGTTTTTTTGCACAAAGGCAGTTGGTGTCAGTAATGTGGGACTCGAAACTATACTCACGCGGCTACGAATTCAACACCTCGGCTACCCATACCGTTTCGAAAAAAGATTTAACTAGTTTTATAATGTAACGTGTCCTAATACTAGCACTCAATAAAAATCATTGTTTCATTCGTTCATTCATTTTGGTTTGTGACATGTTTACCTCTTCATTATTTTACATATTTATAGCGCATATTAAACAATCGATTATGATGACTTGATAGGTGTAAAAAATCTAACATAATAATAAAGTTTGTTGGCTAATAGACAGCATTCTTGTGATGGCGTCATTGTTTGCAAAAACTGACAAGACCGCCTGATTTTATTGCAAGATACTTTTTAAGTACCTTGGGTGTATACTTGTACTTACCTGCCAAATCAAAAGCCTAGTTGCACCATTGTGCACTCAATTCCGTATGTTATTAGTCTAGATTCCTATAGATATCTAGTTCAGGACGTACCACGTAGAAGAGGAACGGTCAATAATATCACCATAATTGGAAATTGAGACTTTATAAACAATACTCAGCATCCTCAAGATCATTAGCATTCATTTACCAATTGTTTTTACTCTTAAAAAACGTTTCAATTAAAAAGTAAAAATTGATTCAAACGGACAATCCATCGTTTGATTTCGACTTACCCACATTCCGTCTTCGTTGACAAATTCCAAATCGAAATAGTCCGATTCAAGTAGATGAAATCGATCAATGACAGTGGCATACAATTCATCGCCATTTGCATTCATCTGTGTGTACAATAACAAGACCAAATAAATAAGCGGAATCCATTTTGTACATTGTCATCAATCACAAACATGTACAATTTTAGTATATACAAAAAGGAGGTTACAGTTGACATTTATGTTAATAAAATTTCCTAACGCACACAATCACATGCACACGCATTACGACCAAGTTAAATTTAATGTAGAAACGAACGGTTGTTGTGTACATAAACTAGGTTTCAATGTGTGAATATAAATAAATTGAAGGATTTTTTACATATTGGAAGTTTAAGAAGTAATGAGCATTTTAAAATAAGTTTTAAAGTCGATGTAATGTTTGCTTTGGGAAGAAAAAGCGTGACTACCATCATAAGTTTACGTCTTCCATTATTTCATTTGTTATAATGAAGGGAACCCATTGCTTTAAATTCTTTAAATGGATTAATACTTGGCATTTTTCCGGTTTTATTGTTTTTTTTATCACTCAACATTTAATGCAACCATATATATATATATATATATATATATATATATATAATTTAAATTGAAATAAAAAACAAGCGTTTATTTTTATTTTTCAATATTTTCTTATTGCTTCAATATTTAAAAACATTTTTTAACAAGTAGCCTAAGGAAATTTTGGTGATAAGTGTTTTTATAAAATTGGTACATTTTATAAAATGTATTATTAATTCAATTGCATTAAATATATTTAATAAATGAATACACTCTTACAACTACTAAATTGACATAATTAAATCAACGTTTGAATTATACCAATTAAGAAATGCTATACAAGAAAAAATCAATACTTTTAAAAAATCAGTATAAACGAATAAACTTTTAATTTATCAATTTTTTTGACATATTTGAAAAAATGAATTTTGCCCAACACCATTTGCTGTAAACAACAAAAATTTCTTTCACTTTGTAAATGAAATTAGTCTGAAATATACAAATATCCGTTGCAGTTTATGTTTATTTTCAATGTACAATTTGTTAACAGTAGTTGTGGCAAAATTTGTAACAGTAAATGGCAAAATAAAATATACACAAAACTGATTTAAAAAGCATTTTGAAACACGTTAAATTGGTGTCAAATTGCATACACAAGCCAGATGTAAAAATATGCATTATTGAAGTAGGGTGGAAACAACGCAATAGTTAGTAAATTCATTTCCAAAATCTAAACATCTGCCTTTGCTTAGAACGTAGATGGGCAAGTGAACCGTTTGATAATTATAAAAAATAAGTCGAGAATGGTCTAGCAGTACAGCTCTCGACTCAAACGTCGGCGGGTATGGGTTCGATCTCCACGACCGGCCCACGTTCGGCTTCGCCAAAATATCAACTGCTGAAAGATGTTTCTCGTAAAATATTTATAGTAGTACAAAAATATGGTAAAGAACGTCATTAAAAGTGCTTTAAGTCTGTTAAAATAATTAAACTAAAATTAATACTTATGCGTGGAAGATGGTACAAGCTACAACACAGCTAAACGCTGGTCAATAGTGATACCGGCACTAAATGAAAATCACTCCAATTAAGTGAGCAAAATATCCACTTACTGAAAAAGTGTTAATTATACCGACAATAAACAATTACTAATATATAGACCGTATTTTTAAAACGTTCGTGCCTATTAGAAGTTAACATGATATATTTATCTATCAACGATAAATCATTTTTTAATGTAATATAAAATAAGTTATTCTTTAGTGCAATCAGTAAAAATGCAACAAATAATTAAGTAAATATTACGGAAAAATGGATAAATTATTGTTATAATTGAAAAAAGAAGAAATTGATACGCTCAATTTCAGTTATACAAAAGAAAAATGAATTCATTTGTCTATCGTGGGTGTGTGTGTATTAAAGCAACTTTCACACATACACATACCTACGTACGTATTGGGATGTCTCTGTGGATAAAAATTAATCAACTAAAATGGATGAGCAAAAGCAAAAACGTAATTGATTGTCGTTGTGTGTGCGTGCGTGTGTGTGTGTGTGTGTGTAGCAACATGTTCGTTTTACGGCAAAATGATTGCAGACTGAATTTGGACACGATCGGTTTGGATGGGAAACAGACGGAAATGGATTTACAAATTGGAGAAAAGTACTTTCAAAACGAAATAAATAGTTTTGTGATTTTGACAATTGTGGATGAATCCATAAAAATTGTCAAGAATTGTTTTGGTAAAGAAAAATATGATAAACAACGGTTTGAAAAGGGACAAAGTGTAAAATAGTTGAAGCATTGGAGGGGGGTCCCTTTATAATTCCAAATAAAAATAATAAAAGACGTAAACTGTAAAATAATTTATTTTATATATTCTCTTCGTTCATAAAAATATAAAGAATTAGTATATATATATAGAAATTCAAAAAAATTTAAACAAAACACCGAGTTAATTTTAATGATTGTTTTAAAGTGTTGATAATTCCTCAAGCCTCTAATACGTTAAAACACTTGAATCTGTTTACACATTAAAACCCATTTTGTGTTCACGAAAACAATTTGTAACTTCATTAAATTTACCTTAGATTTAACATAGGCATGCTACCTATGTATAGTTATTAATGTTAAGTTAATTACATCATATTACATTATATATATACAGATTCTTTATATGTTTGTGACTGAAGAAAACATACGAAATAAATTCATCTCACAGTATACGTTTCCTGTTATTTTTTTATTTGTAAGATACTTCTCGCGGGTGACAAAATTGGTAAAACACTAGATTCGACAGTGAGTGGGCACAAGTTTCAGTCTCACAACTGACTTGGCCTAGCAAAATGTCTGCCTGGTAAAAAATGCTTTTCGTAACAATTGGACACCAATAAAATGTAAATAAATAAAAGTAGGACAAATAATTAAATTAAATAACAAATTAACGATCCAAATTATTTCCCAAAATAAAATCCGTTTATAATAAAATTAATTTTATTCGCATTGATTTTTTGTGTCTTTTCCAATAAAAAGTAGCAATAGATATTGTTCATTTGTTTGTTTATTTATTCGCTTGGTTTACGTCAAATTGCCCAGTTCATATTGGGAAACACTAATTTGGGTAATTTCTTTTGCATTGAAATGGAAATTTCTAAACTGGTTTTTCTGAGTATTTGAGCAATAAAAATATGTTTCACAATTATTGATTTGTCTTTTATAAATTTCAATTCTCTTCCTCATTTCTTATCACATGAATTTTAATTTTGAGTATAGCGTTGTTTATTATACAATACTATAATTTCACCATAGCCCATTCTAGGTCTGATTGAGAAAGAAAGGATGCTAATGATCCTGAGGATTTTAGTAATGCTTATAAAGTCTCAATTTCCAATAATGGTGATATTCCTGACTGTTAATCCTCCACGTGGTGCATCCTGCACTAGGTGCCCCTAGGCATCTAGACTAATAACAGCAGGGTCCGAGTGCACAGCGCTATTACTGGGCTTCCGCTACGGCGGGTGGGTGCAAACATACACCCAGGATACTTAAAAGGTATCTAAATGTATACGTATAACATATGTAGCTCTTGGGCTAAGGGAAATAACCCTGAAAAAAAATCAGGCGGCCTCATCAATCTTTGCGAACAGTGGCAACGTCACAAGGATGCCGTCTACCAGCCAAGAAACTTTGTTATTCTTCCACGTTTGTCTACGCTTGTCAAGCCATTGAAATCGATCGTTCTACATGTCGTATAAATATGGAAAATAATAAAGAGGTGACCACGTCACCAACCAAAATGAATGAATGAATGAAAGAAAGTTTTCAGCCCAAAGTTAACAAAATGGCCTTTATAAAAAATATTGCTATAAAACTAATACGAAAAAACACCATTTTATCAAATTACGACAAAGAAGTAAGAGTATAATTCCAATAACAGGAAAATTGAACTAAAATTTCAATCTTCGATATGCACAATCTTCAAAGCCCAAAAGTTCACGTACATTTGCACGGAACTATCTTGTTGCTCTATGCTCTTTAAAGCGAAAGCGTTTTGAAATAAATAAATACTTTCATTTCTAAGTCCTGTTGGAAAAAGAAGCACTGCTGACGCCAAAGTTGGCAAATTGGTCTCTTGAAAGGATTGGATCATGTTTAAAGAAACAAAAAGCAGACGCCAGTTGAACACACTGCGGAAATGGATTGAGAGCATAATTCCGACGACGGAGTTGACTGATGATCGCGATGCAGTTAAATGTTCGATAGAGACGATCCTTAGTGCTAAAAACTCGACGCACAATTGCATGGAACAATCTTGTCATATCGTGTTTTTCAAAGTGAATGATGGGTTTGGTAACAATCATAGGAATAAAAACAAAACACTACTAAGAATAATAATTATTATTATTAGTAGTAGTAATAGTAACGAATAATTTAATCGTGCTTTTTTAACATTTTCAAAGTACAAATTGTCAGTATATTAAATGAGCTTATTAATAAATTTTTTGAACAAATTCTCATTTAAACTAAAAATGCGTGTCTATTTGAATAGTACAAAACAACTCAATTTACATATAAACACAAGTTTTTTATTTTATATTTATGTTAATGAATTGTCGAATTTCAATCAATGAGTTTGATGCAGCAAAAACACACAAGCAAAAGCATCAATAAATTATCAAAACAAATACTCTATCAGATCTTAATTCTAAAGCAAAAACAGAATAAAACAGATACATTGTTTAATTAAAAATATAATCTAACAATTATCTTTTATACAATAATTAAAAAATGACATTTTCTATCTGTCTTTTAACTATATAAAGGCGGCATTGAATTAAATTGTATCCTTCATCAACATACAACTCATGTAATTCACTGAAAGTATGCATTTGCTTCCTTGCCATTGTTTGCTAACATAGCGTTCTCTTATTATTATTTTTTTAGCAATATTTATTTTTAAAAAGGATCAAACTTTTACACTGGTCCCTTCTTGAGACCGGATACGACAGAGTTTAAATCTTACCGCCGGCACACTTTTGTTAAATGTTGCCGGTCAAAGATGTAACAAATAAACATTGAATAAAAGTTCCAAAAAAACATAAAAAACATAATACTTATTTTTTCCAAATTATCTTAGTTTATTCATTCTTAGTCAAAATCAATGTTTCTTCATTGTTTTTCTGTTGTTATTTTATTGGTTGAATATTTGATAGAAAATATTTTTAGACAATTTGAACGAATGAACACATTTGGCAGGCCTCAAAGGAGAGTCCTCATTTAACGATAAAGTGGGATGCAAACACGTGCTTACCCCTAAACGATTTTAACGCCTCAGACAGTCTGTCACAAATTATACTATAATATTTTAGGGTACTTGTTGTTTATCTTAGACATGTCCTTATTCTACCGATACATACATTTGATAATAATTTAGTAAATTGTTTTTTTAGGTTGTAATTAAATAATAATGCATTTTATATTAATTACATTTACAAATAAATTAAGAATTAAAACAACTAGAAATCGTGAAGTTAAAATAATTAAATTTTAGATATCACTTAAAATCAACGTCTTTTAATGTAGCAAACAGAAAAAAAGAATGTTTTAACACAAAGTCAATTATTATAATGTGTAAACTGTTTTCATCGATTTTTTTTTAAATATTTTATTTTAACTAGTTCAAATGGTTTACGGGAAACGTCTTTAGCAGTCGACATTTTAGCGAAGCCAGACGTGGGCTCGCATTGGTACCGGTCGTGGGGATCGAACCCACTCAGGTTCGAGTCGAGCGCAGTACCTCTAGGCCATTCTGACAAGTATTGTGACAATATATTGTATTCCCAAAAAAAAGAAAAGTTTAAATTTTGTCAAATTCTACTTACTGCCTACTCTAATGTCACTTCAGTAAATTTCTAAATCTGTTTTAAGAAAAGTAAGAAATTAATTATAACCGCATTGCTTTGGAAATAAAATACATGTTGCAGTAAAATTACATAACTTGATTGTAAAACAAACCACCAAAAATAGATGCAAATTGGAAATAATAAAAATATTGAAATTGGATAAAAATAATTATCTTGTGATAACCAGTAAGGCAGTCTTTTTCATGTTTATTACTTGAAATGTTTTACAAGAAACATTTTTCAGCAGTGGACATTTTAGAGAAGCCGAACGTGGGCCCACATTTTAGTGCCGGTTGTGGGATTCTAACGCGCTCCCACTGAGGTCCAATTCGAGTGCTGTACCGCTAGACCATTGCAATTAAAATTCACTTATTCATATGATTAACTCCGTCTAGTTTAAACCAGAAATAATCCAATCTAGCCAGTCCCAAGCCTGAATAAGGAAGAAAAGGTTTGAGCACGCAAGGTAAGCAACCTGGCCTCTGTAAAAGATTTATACTGCTACAAAAACAATAAAAAGACACCATTACGGTAAAAAAACGGCAAAGAAGTGATCACATGTATCTGGATGACAGAGTTACACAGATGACAAGGTTGAGTGAAAGCCGAAAGGAAGATCAATCTTCGATTTGCAGAATCTTCAGTGCCAACGAGACTTTGTTGTTGTTGCTTTTTTTTGCTGTAATTGTTGTCTTATTGTCCCATGCTTATTTTTAAAGCAAAAGGGTTTTGTATAATAATATAATATAATAATAATAATATTCATATAATTTAGAAAATTACTAGAAACGACTCTTAGTTAAACGGCGTTTTGCGAATACCTCAAGGAGCTATGTTGTCAAATGCATGTCTCCGTTACCGTTATTCAATCATTGCATTCTTCCAGTAACTTATTCTTATTAAAATTGTACTTACTACCTTAATCCAATAATTAATTCGTATAATTACAGTAGGCAATAAATTTGAATAGGACAAATTTTATAAAAAATATTTGTGTTTTTTAAAATACGTTATTGTACGTTTTCAAAATAACAACATTTTTTACACACTACAAAAATTTAATTAATGCGCTACATTTTTTTATTAATTGTATGACGTCGATATATATGCTGATAATGCAATGCCTAAACTTTAATTATTTTTAATTAAAAATTTTTAAATATTAAAATGTGTATTTTATTCATAAGGATTATTAATAAAAAATGTATTTTAATTTCATTACATTTTAAAAAACAATTTTTTTAAGCAAAATGAATGCTTACATAAAAACATACAAATTTGCATTATATTTAAACAGTTGATAATTATTATTCTATTGTAAAACATAATTTAATATAATTTTTTAATACAAATATTTTTCTAATAAATTATAAAAAATATGAAGCAAGTTCAACACATTTTCAATTTTTATTGTACGTGTGCTGATTTTACGAATTTCGGTTTTAACATTTTAGAGTCATGTATGATGTGGATTTTGCTACAAATTACAAATATTTTACAAATAAGTTACATACGTGTCTTGTCTACATAAGTGTTGTGATAAAATATCTAAAATTACATAAATGCATTTATACTAACGACTGTTTAAACAGCAAGAAATTAAATAACTTTTATAATAAATTATTTCAATTGTTATTTTAACAAGATTTATTTATTTATATATGTTAAGTACATTAAATGTTTTACGGAAAACATCTTTCAACAGTAGATATTTTAATAAAACCGAACGTGGACCTGCATTCTAGTGCCGGTGGTGGGATTCGAACCCCGATGGTTACCGAGGTCCAAATTCGAGCGCCGTACCGCTAGACCACCCCGGCACAAAACAGTAAAAACCTGATCAAAATCATACTCAAGGATGCACTTTAGAATTCGTAATGTGTTTTTTACTATAAGTGTTTAATTTATTTAAAATGCAAAGCCTTGCTGAAATAAACCGACCTTTGTACATTTGATTTCATACAGTCTGGATTTAAACGTTATTAATTTTGTTTTGAGTCTTTTGAGAGTAGGTTCAGAAGATGTAAAATAATGTATTACTTGTGGAGAATATCATTTATTCTATGAAAAAATGAGTTTCAAAGGATTTTATTAGTACCTTGATAATTTCAAATTTAAAACGGTTGCCACAATTTATAAATAGAAGTGAATGTCACTTGAATTTTTGACATTATAAACTGACGTTTTCTTTGTATATTAATGTATTTTAGCCAGTAAAATTCTTTTTTTTAACAATTTATCCGTGTTTTTATTTTTAAGTTTTAATAAACAGAGGTATTATGATTCATTACTAGAACGAGTGTTGTTGTATATTACAATCACAATTTTTTTTTGCGAATATCATATGTATATATATATATATATTAGTTAAACCTTACGTAAAGTATTTATTAATAAGTGTTAGATATATCTAAGATAAGTAAAAAATGCTAAATATTATCAAATATCTTAGTAGGTCAATATAGGAAGCAATTATGTAAATATATGTATACAAGAGGTTATTTACAAATAAACATTATTAATAAGCTCAACACGATTTATACAAGGCTAAAGCACATTTTGTTGGGACCAAACGTAACTTTGGCATAATTGACCCAAATGTTACCTCGTTGAAAATTGAAAATTACGAAGATTGCAAAGAAGTACATATAAATCAAAATGTTGCAATAAGATCAAAATTTTAAATTTATACACCAAAACGTGGCTGTAAAATATTTTGAAAAACAAATTGTACCCTCAAACGTAAGCTTTGTACAACAGACAACATGAACACAACATTAAAGAAGGAAACTGTACGTATAAATTACAATGTTGGGAATCAAGGCGAACATTTTATAGAAATGTATCAAAATAGTTGTCTGTGTGGTAAACAAATGGACGATAATGTAACATCAAAAATACACAATGGCCGAATAGTAAAAGGTCAGTTGTTTCGAACAATTCAATTAAAACATTGCTAATTGTGCAAAGAAGACATTGTCAATTGACTTATTGTTCTTGAGTCTTTTTCTTGCATGTCTAATTGACACTCTTATATCAGCATGGTAATGATGTTTTCAATATTGGATAAAGTTCAAACTAGAAATGAATTTGAAAATTTTAAAACGCTTTTTGTTGCAATTTAATTTGAAAAGCTAAAATTGGTAATTTAAATTAAATGTTTTACGATAAATGTGAACACATCTCGAACAGTAAGCTTATACAAAGAAATGACTCTCGTACAGTACACGACAGTGAGGCAGAGAAAACTACTTGTCCAAAAGAGCAGTAAAACTGATTTTGAGATTAACAATTGGAAATGGCAAAAGAAAAAATAGTAGAAAACTTGGATAGTAGCCACTTGAGATGCGTTTTCCGTAAAACATTCAAAGTTGCAGCATACATAATAATAATAATAATAATAATAATAATAATAATATAATAATAATATAATAATAATAATAATAGTAATAATAATAATAGTAACAATAATAATAATAACAATAATAATAATAATAATAATAATAATAATAATAATAATAATAATAATAATAATAATAATAATAATAATAATAATAATAATAATAATAATAATAATAGTAATAATAATAATAGTAACAATAATAATAACAATAATAGAATTTTTTATTTATTTTATGTTTGCTACTTTGAATGTTTTAATAATATTATTAATAATAATAATAATAATAAATAATAATAATAATAATAATAATAATAATAATAATAATAATAATAATAATAATAATAATAATAATAATAATAATAATAATAATAATAATAATAATAGTAATAATAATAACAGTAATAACATGTAATATAATTTTCTCTCTGGATTTGTTTGGCCGTAATCAGGATAAGCATGCCAATAGTAGCTATTGGATAGGATGGGAACGGAGTTAATGGGCTACAATAGTATAAATATCAATTCCAAAAAAGGAAATGGCGCAGACTGAAAATGTTTTTCTCAGTTATTTTTTTGAAAAAATGATCAAGTTTAAAAAATATCATTTATTATTATTATTGTTATTATTGTACATTATTATTTCAATAAAAAATGCTTCCGATAAAAAAATCCATAATAGTTGGTTATAAGGTTTTTTATCAACTGATTTTACATATGTAAATAAAAAAATAATCTTTATTTACTAATAATGCAACTGTATTAAAAATACAATGTTTGATACAATGGCTAATAATTGTACATTCATTTTACCAAATACAGCACATTATGCTTTGCAAAACTAATAAAGAAAGATGTAATCTTCACAATAATTAGTCCTTGTCAATGAAAAAATACAATTTTTACCGTGCACAACAAACGGTAATGAGACGACACTGATATATTTAATCAATAATTTTAATTGAAAAAAATGACAATTGTCCACTTTTGACATATTTTATTCGATAGGAGACTGCAGTCAATTAGATGCAAATAAATAAATCCCAATTTTTGGTTAAAATCGATTGTTTTTCTCACATTTTTAATAAATTACAATTTGTGTTTTCAACAATAAGGAAAGTCAGCCGACTACGTTTAAAGCGCTGTGTACTGTTTAAATTGGTGCTTAAACGCTGTATTAACAACATTCTTCCTAATCTGAAGACGCTGCATTTATGCACCTGAGAAAGCACACAGTTACTTTCATTAAAATATATTGCATGCTGAAAATACGTATTTACAACAGATTAGCAATTTTGGATAAAAAATTAAATTTAACTATTTAATTTCTTACTTAATTCGTTTACAACATATACAACATGTTCTACATAAACGAAATGCATCTAATAAAAAAGTACGTTGATTTATAACATGTAATTACATTTCACTATAGATAGTTAAATTAAAAGCTAATTAATTTTGCACCGGCAGAAATCTTTTCCATCACTAACTATTTTTTCTCCTTTTGTCAATGTTGCAAACTAATCAGTGTGCAAACAATAAACTCAACAAAAATAGTAGATATACTAAAAAAAGTCAATAATTTTAAGGATTTGACTGACGTTTATGAAAACCCAATTTTCGATTACAGTAATCTTTCTAAATCTCTACAAGATTTGTCCTTAAGTCAAACTAGCACAAATCAGTATAAATTAGTTAAATAAAAACATACGACTGGAGTATTAAAAAGGTATTTAACAAGTATGACGGTCGAATCCAATATCCGTTAATTAGCGATACGTAATCTTTAGTTGTTTGCTTTCATCTATTGTACTAATTAATAGAAAGCAAACGAATAAAGACCATTATTTGTTCAGTCGCGTAGAAACATTATCAATGTCATTTAATTATACAAATTACAGTATTTAAACGAACAAATGAAAATAACGGTCGAATAATAAGAATGTAAAATACTCGTTCATTTGAAGGGAAAAAAATTGATAATTATAATTATCAATAATGTTTTATTAAATGGTCATAACTAGAAAATGTCAAAACCGGAATAGTTAACTTGTTCTTTATTAATTTCTATAAATTGAACTTGCTACAGGTATCTTAAAACATGCGCATAGCCATTTGACTAAGGAAGACAGACTTGGCAAAATAATCAAGAAACGTGAACAATCTCTGTGTATAAGGATGCTACCAGTTAATCCAGAAACGTTGTCTTTTTTTCAAATGTACTGTTCATACAACATGTAAAACAATGAGAGACACTTTTTTAAGCCAATTCACTTCTGTCAAAATAACGGAGAATTGATCATGTCATCAACCAATAATAAAGCTTTTTAATTTATAAAATAAATTTATGAGCTTTAAGTTATTAGTTAAAATTAATTTTTACTAAATAAATTTTTGTTTAAATAAAATGAAACAAAAAACTAGAATTTTAATATTGTCAGTTTTTATTTAAAAATTCAGTTAAAAAATTATTTAAACTTGTCATTTAACTTTTTTGACAATATGATTTTTGCACAACTTTATGCTCATATATATACATATACTCCTTACGCAAATGGTTTTTATATGTTTATAGATTTAATAAAACTAAATATATTTTATTACATTTTCAGACCAATAACAATGATAATAATTAGTATTATTTCAATTCCACCGAAACCGGCCCCAAGTCCAGTTAAAAAAGGAGGATAAGAGTGCACTACTGACAGCTTAGTTTCTTTAAATTAAAAAAAATCGATAAAAAGACTCTATTCCATAAAATAAAGACAAAAAAGTGAAAGTAGTATAATTCCGATGACAGGGTTGAGTAAACGTTGAAAAAAAGACGATCTTCGATACCGCAGAATGTTCAGTGTCAAACACGTAATAAAACAATATTGTTCTTTGTGCTCCTTGGAGCACACAGGTGTTAAAATAAATAAATAATTATAATAATAACATTGTGCAAATTGAATAAATAAAAGATTGTTAAATATTTTTTTAATAAAAAAAAGATTTGTAGCAACAGATTTTTTAAATAATGATAAATTTAGATTTAAGATACTGATAATGCAATAAATGTATCTCTATTTTAATCTAAATATTTTAAAATAATAAATCTAAAAAATATTTTATTGCATAATTTGTTACATAAATCAATAATAATATTTTTATTATTATTATTATTATTATTATTATTATTAATAATAATAATAATAATAATAATAATAACAATAATAATAATAATAATAATTTTTATAAAAACGTTTTACATATAGAAAATATTTAATATTTTGTAAAATTGTTCGTAAAAATCGTTATACAATGTATGAGTTTTGTCAGTAGAAAAAAAAATTTCTTACTAAATGATTAAAAGGTTATTTTATTATCAAATGACATTTTTGAAAAAATCGAAACTCGTGATTTCAAGGCTATTGGGATAAATGAACAAGTATAAAGATAGAAAAACAAACACATTTATAGGCACAAACAAAATTATCTATCATTTTTCGAATAAATGCTGACCGTATCGAATTTTTTAAATTCAATATGCAACAAAACAAAACATGATAATGCGTTTTCGTTTTTTTTTACAATACTTTAAAATGAATTAAAATAAACTAATATTTTACTTCAATCCGTTATTATTCAAATAATTTGAGATAAAAATTTGGTTTTCGAAATATTTATTTTTTAAATTTTCATTTTTACTACTTTAAGTATTTTAGGCAAAACATCTTTCAACAATGGACATTTTTTGGAAAGCCCAAGGTGGACCCGCATTTAGTGCCGGTGGCAGAATTCGAACCCACATCCACCAGGTTCAAGTCAAGTGCTGTACCGCTAGACCACCCCGGTTGCATAACAATGACTATGTTCTAGCCAAAGTTTATTCTATCTTTATGAAAAAGCAATAATAAAATTCAAAACCAGCAACTTTGTTATTATAAAAAATAAGATAACAACTTACAAATTAATTTTAAAATTTTCATATTTATATAAAAGGCCACTACAAAAATAGAAAACGTTTTTCAAAACAAAAAAAAATAAAACTAAGCAAAACTAATTTATCTAATTATTTATTTGTTTTAAAAAAACAAATTTACTAAAATATATTTACTACTGATGTTTTATTAAAATCCAATAGATACTTAGTAAAATATGCAAGCTAATAATCACATACGTATATTGTAATATCACAACGCAAAATTCTAGTAGCTACGTCTTTACACTTATGTTTTAGATTTTGTATCCTATTTTAAAAAGTACACATTTAATTTCAAGTAACATTTATTTTAACCAAGTTTTATGCGGTTTAGCAATATTTGCTCACCATATTCAGTTTTTTTTTTCAAAAATTGTTCATGTTAGCTTTTAAAATGTTAACCCTAAAATTAAACTGAATATTTTTTTTTGTGTCATGTAGTAAACAAAATCAGGTTTGTAATAATTTAACTGCTTAAAATCTAAGCAAACTGTAGCCTCTTCTATATCTGGTTAAAAACAAGAAAGTTTAGAGTGTAAACATAGCAACCTTACTTTTTAAAGACAAATATTTTTAAAAAATACAAAAAAAAGCTAATAAAACACACAACAGCAAAAATGTGAAAAACATATTTCCAATAATAAAATTCAGCAAAAGCCAAATAAAATTTTAATTTGTTAAAATGTAGAATATTCAATACCAAAACGCTTATGTAAAATAACATACAACAATCTTGTTGTCCTATGCTCTTTAGGACAAAAAGAATTTAAAATTCATAATAAAAACAAGCAATCTTAAAAAAATCTAAATTATTGTTAATAAAAACATTAACTATTATGTTAATTTTGTTTGTACATTTTTGATTTTACAAGACAGAAAAAATGATAATTAATGCATGAAAACCAAATTTTGTTTTTAAACTAACAAAAATGCAGAATAACATTGATTTAAGTCTACAAAAAACTTTTATTGTTTTCTTCAATCAACTGTAACTATTAAGTTTTGGTTTTTCTATTTTTATCATACTTTTTTATTATACTCTCGTACAAAAAAATTAATTTTGCTAATAGTTATACTAAATAATTTTCTGCTAATAAATGTATTTGTTTCTATCTAAATATAAATTTATCTAAAACAAAACAATTCAACTTAATTATCTGGTTACACACGGAAAGGTATTAAAACACTTATTTAAAATAAATTATAATAAATGTTTTTATAATGCAAAGCATTAACAGGCATTAAATTATATAATTATAATTATAGCTAATTTTGTTAAAATAAAAATTACTTAATTTAAATAACAAAATTGTTTTGTAAGAATTGTCATAATAGAAAGGACTATCAATAATTAATATTAAATTACAAAACTATATATATATATATATATATATATATATATATATATATATATATATATATATAATATTTAAAATAAAATAAAACTTACAGGAAGCTGAAATTTGTAAATCGAATCATCTAAATGCAGCACAAGAACTTGCATCATTCGGGGGCCCTTACCAATGCACTGTATACTCATTGTAATTTAACTATAATAATATTTGTTTTTGAAATATATAAAATAAATGCTAGTTTTTTTAATTAATAAAAAATTACTAGATCTAAACAAATGTTTACACCTTATACGTTTTTCAGATTTATTATTTTTGTTTTGCTTTATATTATTATATTTTATCATACATTAAAATAAACTATTTTTTATGTTAAATAAAAATATTTTATTCATAACCAGTGCAACTAGCATTAAATATCCAAAACATTTATATACTAAAAATGTGCTTTTAAAATTAAATATATGAATTTTAGTAATATAAATTTTAAACTAAATTTAGCATATATTTTGTAAATTTTAAAATATCAGTAAAACATTTCAGAACTAAAAATTGTACCTATATCTTTAAAACTTTACAAAATTAGAATCAATACTTTATAGCTTATAAATACTTATAACAATTTAAAATATTACACTTTATTCATTAAAATTTAACTGTATTTAAAAATAAATTATTTAAAATATTATATATAATAAAAAAACATTTAAATAATAATATTTCTTTTATTTTAAATTACTGTAAAAAAGCAATTAATAAATAAACATGATTAATTCATTTTTACTATAAAAGTACATTTAATTTAACTTAACATTAATGTTTTGTAAAACATTTAATGTTTAAAAAATAAATATAACCATGTTTTCAATATAAACCTTTTGAATACATTAAAAATATTACATTTTAATATTGATAACAGTAAAATTAATAATACAGGTTTTATTATTAAAAAAAAACATTTAAATACGTTTAAATTTTTAATTTAAAAAATACGTTTTTATTTATTAAATTTGTTGCGTCAACATTATATTGCATAAAAATTAGCAAGCATAAATAAATATTTAGTTAATGAAACAATACAGTTATATATAAGACAATCTTTAGCTAATAAAATATTGTAGATATATTTTATATAATTAAATATAAAAATAATTTAATTTAATTTAATATTAATAGCTTACTATAAACTAAAAACGCAAAATTTTAATAGCAGTGCATTGATTGATTATAAATTTAAAAATAGTTATATTATGAATCTTCTTTTATAGCATATTAAAATAAAATAAAATGCTAACAATTTTTAAAATATAATATTATTTTTTAATTAACAAAATTAAAAAAAACAAATTTGTATAATAATATCAATAATTAAATTAAATTGATTTAAGCATTATGTTTGGCATTAGGTTTCAGGTTTGTTCACGAGTTAAGTACAGGTTACAGGTTACAGGTTGATACACGAGTTGAATAGGAATAAAACTCGTTTTAATTCTTGTTTTTATTTATTAATAATGTCAATAAGATTCAGGGGAACGTATGAAATAGATGGTGAGGTAAAGGGGGATTAGTCACAGAAAAAATATTTGAAATCAAGACAAAATCAAGGTACAGGTTACAGGTTGGTACACGAGTTGAGTAGGAGACAATTTCCTTTTGATCCTCGGTTTTGATGTATCGGCAATATCATATTCAGAAAGGAAAAGAAAATAAAAACAAGATTAAAATAAAAAATCGTTAACCACTGGTGAAAATGGATAGGGCATAACGATCAAAGCAGTCTTGAATGATGGGACCGAGTTGGCATTAACTACCTGAGAAGGAAGACTGTTCCAAGTGTTAATAACCCTCTGTGAAAAATGGTGGAGCCTCAACCTGGATTGCACTCTGGATTTAGTCAATTTCAGTTTGTGTCCCCTACAAGGGTTATTGAATAGTGTGAAGAAAGAAGGGGAGTAGCCAGATGTTAAGTATTGATATACCAAAATAAGATCCCCCCGAAGCCTCCTATTTGTTAGAGGAAATAACTTTAGAGAGAGGAGTCTTTCCTGATAAGGAAGGTGTCTTAGAGACCTGGGTAACTTAGATATTACCTTTTGTACTTTTTGAAGATTAAAGGAGTCAGATTTTAGTATAGGAGCAGTGACCTGTGCGCAGTATTCTAAGTGCGGTCTGATATAAAGCATATAAAGCAGACGCACACATTTAGGGGAGAGACTACCTAGATTTCTTTTAAAGAACTTAATCAATCGATGGCAAGTTTGGGTAGCTTTGGTATGATGCCCTGTGAACTTCAAAGCAGAGTCCATGGTCACACCCAGATCTTTTATAGATGTAACCGTTTCTATCCTATGGGTTTCTTGATAAGGCGTTGAGAATACATTCCCTGATGGCTTACCAAACGATATATGCTTACACTTTAATGGATTTAGAGGGAGAGAATTATCTACAGACCATTGACAAATGTTATTGATGTCTACCTGAAGCTGGCTAGGATTCGACCCCCAGATCTTAACATCATCTGCATAAAGCAGAATATTGGACAAGACCACTTAAGGTAGGTCATTTATAAATATAATAAACAGAAGTGGCCCTAGCACAAATCCTTGAGGAACACCCGAACTAATAAGGCAAGGAGGGGATAGATCAGTGCCTAATCGTATACTAAAAAAGCGGTTTGCGAGGAAATCGGTTATCCAAGCTAGGATAGGCCCAGAGATCCCAAAAAACCTTAGTTTTGCCAGAAGTAGATTATGAGGCACTTTGTCAAATGCCTGAGCGAAGTCAAAATAGATGGCATCTACTAACGACCTAGAGTCCAATAGACTCGTGATGCTATCGGTATAAGTTATTAAATTGGTGAGGCAAGACCTATGGAGAAGAAAACCATGTTGTACTGGGTTGATTAGCTTATGTTTAATAACAAAGTCAAGTAGATAAGACCTTATTAGTCTTTCCATGACTTTACTAGGTGTAGATAGTATACTAATAGGTCTGTAACTCTCTGGCATAAACTAGAGCCTGATTTAAATATTGGCCTAATAAATGCAGACTTCCAGATGAGTGGAAGTTGCCCAGCTAGAAGGGAGAGATTAAAGATATGGGCTAGATGAGGAGCCAGTAATCCTGCACATTCTTTTAGAACTCTAGGATAGATACCGTCGGCGCCACAGGAAGATGATTTAAGGCTTTCGAGTTGTTTGCGAACTAAGTGAACATCAGGAATAAAGGAACCTATTTTTGGAGCCGAGTCTAGATTGTGAAGTGGAGGAGGATCAGATTGTTGAAACACCGATTTAAAGTATTCACTAAAACTTTTACAAGCTTCGCCCCTAGTTAAGAGTGTACCATTGACCTTTTTTAGGCAAGGTAGGGAGTATTCAGAAGCACGCTTATCCTTAATAAACTTGAACAGGGTGTATTTATTCTCCTTAGCTTTTAGTAAGAGTTTATGAACCTTAAGATCCCTATGTGTCTTAATTAGTCTGGAAATTAACAATTTAAAAAACGAGTAAAAATTAGAAATATGCCAAAACAATAATAAAACAAGTTACGTATTACAATGCTAAAACACTGCAACAATCTTCAAAAAAAAGAAAAGAGAAAATGATAAATAACTCTCCTATAGACGTGTAGCGTGACGCACCTCACCTCGCTTGTGAGTGGAGGAAAAATTCTTTTGGTATTCTGTTCAATGTATCAGATGTTAATAAATAATAAAAATTATATATATGTGTATATATATGTATATTTAAATGTGTAAAAAAGAAATTAAATAAAAAATTAAATAAAGTTATAAAGATAATACTTATCATAAGCCAATTTCAAAGAGCTTAATGATGAAGTTGGAACAACGTGGGTCGGTAAATTATTCTGTGCAAATATAACCCTTTAAAAGAAATGGTTTAAACTCATACGGGATTTTACCCTACGTTTAGTTAACTTAAAAAAATGTCCTTTGCGAGGGTCATTGGCAAGGACAAATGAATGATCTGCATGGTCTGACCTCAACAGTTTGTAAACTAGGATGAGATCGCCCCGGAGCGTCCTAGCTTGTAAAGGGATTGCAAACGGTTGGAGTAGTTCACATTGTTAAGCTGTCTAAAGACTTTAGTAAAACTACGTCGTACTTTGTCTAAACTTATAATGTTAGCCTTTTGGAAAGGGGATGTTACTTGAACACAGTATTTGAGATGTGGTCTGATATATAACTGGTAAAGTAAACGCGCGCAACTACGGGGACGTTACCTAAGTTGCGCTTGAAAAAACTTTGTGAGTTGGAAACAAGTGAAAGCAGTTATCCTATGGTGTGCCAAGAAATTGGGGGAGGAGTTAAAGGTAACTCCTAGATCTTTGACTAAATTTACACAAGTGATAGGTTGTGAATTTTGGGCTCTGAACGTGTTGCCTGAAGGTTTACCAGCGAAAAAGTAATTACACTTAGAAAAATTCAAAGGGAGCGCATTAGCTAGGGACCAATTGTAAATACTATTAATGTCGAGTTAAAGTTGTTCCAGATTGGAACTCCAAATCTTGACATCATCAGCGTAGAGCACGATGTCCGAGTGAACAACAGAAGGCAGGTCACTAATATAAATTGTTAATAACAAGGGACCGAGGACAGACCCTTGGGGGACACCTGAGGTTATATTCACAGTACCAGAGATGGCCTCACCTAACCTAACACTAAATTGACTATTTGAAAGGAAGTTGCGTATCCAGTCGAGAAGTGGAGGACATATCCTGAATGATTTTAACTTACTCAGTAGTGTTGTATGTGTCACTTTGTCAAAAATTTTGTAAAAATCAAAGCAGATGAGATCGATCGAAGGAACGTACTTTAGCATTCTGGTAAGATTACTAGTAAAAGTCAATAAGTTGGAGAAGCAGGATTTCAATGACATAAACCCATTCTGAGTAGGGTTTATGATATTATTATTGACGATAAAACTGACTAAATGGGACTTAACTATCTTCTCCAAGGTTTTACTGGGGCTAATAAAATGCTAATGGGCTTATAGCTATCTGCTTTAAACCTGCAACCAGATTTGTAAATCGGTCTAATAAAGGCTAATTTCCAGATACAGGAACCTTGCCTTGGTTTAAGGAAAAGCTAAACACATATGCTGGGACTGGAGCTAATTCAGAAGCTCATTTTCTAAGGACTCCCGGGTATAGATCATCCGCACCTCGGAATTATGACTTTAAACTATCTCAAGGATGATAAGAGGAGACCCGAAATTAAAGGAGAGATTAGAAGAGAAAGCTCCGTAACATCTGTGTTAAAAACAGATTGGAAAAATTTACTAAAAGTATCGCAAACTTTAGGCAAGGAAAGGAGTAAACCGTGGTCATCCTTGGTGAAAAGAAACGTTAGAACCATGCTTATTCTTGATGTATTTAAAAAGCAAACTCTTGTCTTTTGTAACTTTATTTAAAAAACTATAGTCTTTAATGTTTGAGACGATGAAATACACATTTATTGCGTAGTACAATGTAACTATAATAAAAACAGGGAAAACCAAATAAATTCTACTTATGAAACTCACAGTTACAGAGTTTAATGAGTCGAATAATATACCGTAGAAATTTAAATTTAGGGAAATGGGGAACGCGGAAAGGGTAAAACGTCCTACACCTGCCTTAATAATATTGAAGAAATAACTTTAAAAATATGTACATAAACCCACTTGATACTCTTAAAGTAGTTCCTTAAACCAGCAAAATTGGCATTACTGAAATCAGGGAAAGGCACAAACCTTAGTTTGGCAATGGGGGCTGTATTTGGGAGAAAGAATGATTGCTCTTATCCAAAGAGGGAAAAAATTGATAATATCAACCATATGGGGAACGTTGGTAAAGACTAAATCAAGGTAGGAGGATGAGCAATTTGCCCTATGTCTGGTGGTAGAAACCACATATTGGGAAATTGCATCTTTAATGCAGAACTGGAAAAAACTAGTATCAGAAAACTTTCCAAGGCTGGAGAGAGTGTTTTAGAAACATTAAAATCTTTTATAAGTAATGGTCCTGTTCTTTTTATGCAATGGAGGAAAAGGATATGGCTTTGTGGCGCTAACGGAAAATCCTGTAAATTGGGGATATAAAAGAGCTATTTTCTAGTCTAAGGGGTGTGAACTTGACTATTGGGATAGCGGATAATTTAGGACAGACAGTGGGGACCGACCTCGGGTGTTTACCCATCCTATCGGTCGTAGCATGATTCTTATGTAAACGGATCTCCGAGAATTGTGTCCGTACAGCCGACCGACCACTAAGATGACTATGATTGGAGGAAAGGGAAGATGACGCTTACAGATCATACAGGTAGCTTTAAAATTAATAGGCTGAGGGTAGTAAACCTTAATTATATCGAAAATAATATTCTTGAAATTAGTGGTTGTATTAGGAATACCTCTTACAATTAGATTATTTTTCCTCCTTTTGTCGGCAGCGTATTGCTTAGCTGCTGATAAGTTTTTTCTTGTGAGAGTCTAAGGACGGCGTTAGTTACAGGTAGATAGTTTTTAAAAAAATTTTAATTTTTAAAAAAACGTTTTAAAATTGTTTATCATTTTTAAAAAACTTATAATTTAGTTTATTATTTTTTATTATTTATTTAACAAGTATGGAGGTGTTCTACGATAATCGAATCTAATACTCGTTAATTAGCAATACTTTGTTATTAGTTATTTGTTCATATAAATCAGAAGGCTAACAAACTAAAAACAGAATTTATTTTATCACGTCAAAGTATTATTAATTTAATATAATTAAACAAAATTATAATACTTAAATGATGAAGTAAAAACAACTTACAAATCACAAAAATGTGATGTTTTTTTTTTGTCTAAAAGACAAATCGATAATTAAAATTATTAGTAATGTTTAATTAAATGTTCGCATTTTTAAAATGTTAAAAACTGGATAGTTGATTTTCCCTCTATAAATCAATTAATATAATAATAATAATAGTATATATTTTAAAATATTTTTGTTTTTTTATAATTTTATCTTATTAACTATATATAGTAAAATTAAATTTAACTATAACTGTCAAGTGTTTTAAAATATAACAGTTATAATAATTTTGTATATTTTATTATTGTTGGTTTAAAAGGTATTTTTCTTAAAGTGGCAAAATTGTTAGAGTGCTAGACTAAAAACTGGGTAAGTATCAGTTTGAGTTCTACCCCAGGTGGTACAGATTACAGGTTGGTTTACAAGTCTGACCCTCGGTTCAAATGTATCAACATTATCGAATTGAAAGAAAAGGAGATTTTTTTCAAAATAAAAAACAAAATAATTGTTTAGGAGAAATTAAAGATGATATAATAATCATATAAAGTTCTGAAGGCATGGATAGATTGAGCACTGACAGTCTTAAAAATGACCTATTTCAGGTATTGATGACTCTGTGAGAGAAATAATGTAACCTTAATCTAAAATTTGCTCTGAGTTTAACCAGTTTAAGATTATCTTTTTTAAGTGAGATTTGTGCTATAATAAAGAAAGCATAGAATGAACCAGAAATAATGAACTAATACACCAGAATGAAGTCACCTCGGAACCGTTCATTAAATAGGAGAAAATGTTTAAAAATAAACAGTCTTGGTCGATACGGTGAATGTTTAATGAACCTAGGCAATTTAAAGACTGCTCTGTGAACTTTCTACAAACTATAAATGTCTGATTTCAGAATTGGAGCAGTGATTTGAGGACAACATTTAAGTTGCAGTCTTATGTACGCAACTAGAAGACATATTGTCTTAATTCTTCGACCAGTAACATGCAAGCGGTAAGTAATGGTACTCGTTTTACTCCGCTATATGTTCATTTACGAAGTATAAATATTGTTAAACATTGAACTAGTAACAATTAAACATCATAAAGCTTTAAATTATATATATATATATATATATTCTTCTATTTTTACAGGTTTTTCCACTTTTATAAAGGCTTACTGTTTCTAATCAGTTTTCCCTATTTAGTTTTGTATTAAGCCCTTTCGAAACACTATAACCATCAAGTTTTCGCGTAGGTCTTTTACTGCAGGATGCCCCTTCTGCTGCCAATCATTTTCCTTTATTCAGGTTTGGAATTGATTCAATTTCTACTGGACAACCGTATTATATTACTATAAAAAAATTATTTCTAGTAAAAAATGGAATAAAACCCGCAATTTAATTACACACATTACTTTGAAATTAGCGAAGTGTTGATGCGGGATAAGAAACATTAAAAAACACTTTATTAATTTTTATTTCGATTACAATTTTTAATATTCATTTAAACAATTTTAACATTATTTGAACTGTCTTAACGCCCATTTTATCTCGTATTGAAAGTTGTTACCTGTTGTGACTGTGATTTTGTGCGTATTATCACATCCTGTTGGTAAACGGTATTGATCTGTAAATTTGAATTATTTTGTAATAATAAATTGTAGGACGATATTTTAGATCATAGTTTTCTGATTGAGATTAGCTGGGGTGTTAATAAATATCCGTATCAAGTTAAATTAAAGGAAATCAGGGCCGAGATCTTAATGATATCTTACACACAGGTTAATCAATTTTTTTATTAAATTATCTATATTATACATTTAAGTATGTATTTTTATACTTTTAAATATTATTTACTTTATTGATAGCATTACAAGTTTTTTAATATAGCTTTATCAAAAATTATCTTAACAATTATACTAATATTTTAATACAGATTATATAATAAAAAGTACAAACCAAATATAAAGATACAAATTCAAATTAAAAAAAATAATTAATAAACTGTATTAAAAAAAGTTGCTGATATGTTACGGATTAATAAAAAATTAACTGAGATTCCAGTTTTAAAAAGACAATGTAAAAAAAACATAAAAATCACTAAATTAAATAACCACAAAACGCTTTTTTAAACGTTATAAAATATCAAATGTATAAATGCTGCATAATTAAATAAATAGTACAAAAAGTTTGTTTTTTTTAAAGTGCAAAAATATTTATCCAGAATTCGTGTGTACTGCACTTTGACTAATTTGCTGCAAAATATCGCGCGAATTCAGCATGCACGAAGTCGCAATTAATAAATGCCAATTATGGCGTTGAGCAACAAATCGAAGGGCAGCTACTTCACCATAGCTACAGCCGCCGGGAAATACAACAACTACAGGTTGTTCGGATCGCAACAGAGGTAGTGGGCGTGGATTAGGTGCATTGGGACGTTGTTTGTTTTCAAATATGTCGTTTTGGTAACCTGCAGCCGTTAACGAAGGATTGAATAGGTTCAACAAGCCTAAGTTTGAACAAACTGAAATTAAAGAATTTAAAAATAAATACCAACGTATTCTACATAATTTAAACGCCAGTCTTAACTTGCCAAAAATGTAGCAAACATGATTCAAAACACTTTAAATTCAATATTCACAATCTACATTTTAAACTGCACGTGTTATTTATCACTACAATCCCAAATTTATGAAAAAAGTATACGAATGAAACAAACCCTCATCGTTCAGACCCAATCGCTTCAAAGCTTCGCTAAGATTTGATCGGTTAATCAGTTCGAATGAACCGCCAGCCATTTGATCGCTGATTGACGGCATGTCTCCATTGGCTGGTGATTTATAACCAAGCGATGATTTTCCACCTGGCTGATGCGATTCTTCTATTCCAAGAGCCCAAATGGATTCAACAAGCCGAGCAATTATGGGACAGTGTTCACCCGAATACACGTAAGTAGACGAAATAGGTTGGTCTGTTGCACTACGATTGGTCTGTCCCTGGTGACTCAATTGCAACAGGTGATGCACGTAACTGTGGAAACATAATGGTGGAACAAAAATCACTCAATAATATATACTCAAAAATGTATAACGCACAAAACACTGACAATATATATGTTGAAAATATTGTGCTGAAAGCTACTTCTACTGAAGTATCTAAGCCAACAATCATAAATAAATAAATTTAAAAAAATATTAGGCTCAAACTATAATGGGGGTTATGTAATAACTAATTATCGATATCAACAAAACACTTGTGTAAATTATCTTATTGAAAAGCACCTAAAACAATTGTTTCCATTATAACTAATCAATAATACATTATTCAATTTAAAACATATTTATAATAATAATAATTATTATTATTATATTATTATTATTATTTGGTTGGTGACGTGGTCACCTCTTCATTATTTCCCATATTTATACGACATGTAGAACGATCGATTTCGATGGCTTGACAAGCGTAGACAAACGTGGAAGAATAACAAAGTTTTTTGGCTGGTAGACGGCATCCTTGTAACGTCACCACTGTTTGCAAAGATTGACGAGACCGCCTGATTTTTTGGTAGGGTTATCTCCCTTAGCCCAAGGGCTACATATGGTATACATATACCTTTAGATACCTTTTAAGTATCCTGGATGTATGTTCGCACCCATCCGCTGTAGCCGAAGCCCAGTTATAACGCTGTGCACTCGGACCCTGCTGTTATTAGTCTACATGCCTATAGGCACCTAGTCCAGGATGCACCACGTGGAGAACGAACAGTCAGGAATATCACCATCATTGAAAATTGAGACTTTATAAGCATTACTCAAATCATTAGCATCCCACTTATACAAAACCTGAAAGTAACATAAAATCACTTCTTCTGCTAAGTTGACAGTTGCGAAAAAAGATTGTTAATTAAATCATAAGTTGAAGGTCTGCCACTAATCCACAAACGATAGGCACACAGACCAATACCATCCATTTAGACGTACTTGTAACGCGACTTGTCGTTCAAATTCAACTTCAATCGGGTCACAGCTCCAGCCAAGACTTTGGTCGTTCGTCCAATTTTATGATTGGTTTCGGTCGTCACGTGATTCGAGGCCACTGGAATTACCGATTCCGAATTGAACTTGGCCACTGACTGATTGCTGACATTTGACCCACTCTTACTGGTCGACTTTTGATGCTGCATACGGCGAGTAAACAGTCCCATTGAGTTGAGAGCGTCAATCATAGGATAAGCCACGTGACCCGAAGCGTACAAAACGGCTCGAGACAATTCGTTATACGCATCGTCGCTCAAACCGTCGTGCACAACGCTATTGAGCAGAAGTAACCGAATTCCGTCCAACAGTGAATCGCCGTGACTGAAAGTCAAATCAATCGAATGGAATTTTACTAATGTGGTTGATGGCACAGTCACCTCTTTGTGATGTCTATATTCGTACGGCATATTAAACGATCGATTTCGATGGCTTGATGAGCGTAACAAACGCAGAAGAATAACCAAGTTTCTTGGCTGCGCAACTGTTCGCAAAAATTGGCGAGGCCGCCTGATTTTTTGTCAAGGTTATCTCCCTTAGCCCAAGGGCTACGTATTGTATACATATACCCTAAGATACCTTTTAAGTTCCATGAATGTATTTTTTCATCCACCCTCCAAAGCGGATTTCCAATTATACCGCTGTGCACTCGGTCCCTACTGTTAATAGTCTAGATGCAAATGGGAAACTAATACACGCGGAGGATGAACAATCAGGAATATCACCATCATTGAAAATTGAGACTTTATAAGCATTACTTAAATCCTCAAAATCATTAGCATCCCTATCGAATCAAACTAGAAGAATAGAGGATTTTTGTAAGATCATGCATACGCCCCTCATCCTTAACAAACCATCACTCACTTGATCGTTAGCCACTCAATTGCTAAGCGTACAGGCATACTGGTCAAGTCGTCATACAGATTCCCACAAGCGCCTCCCGCAGACATCGGAGTCAACTTTTTGGATTCAGCATTCGATTCCTTGGTCGCAATAGCCAAACTGTTACCACTTCCCGACTGAAGCAACAACGTTTGAGAAGTGCGTAGGTCTTCGACCGATTGCTTTTGCGTCATTTCGTTCAAAACGTGCTCCAAGCAAATGGACCAAAAAGACAATTCACGCTTGCGAGCCAACAGCGGTCCCAAACCATCGCCCACCAGGCGTTTCAATGACTTGGACTTCGAACCGTTGTATGCCGAACAACTTTCGTCTTGTTGGACGTTGTGATGTGACAATTGGGCTTGTAGATCCGTACGCGTCTGCTCCAGTTGGGCATACCAATTGACGATAAGCGAATGCACGTGCGAAATGTGGACGTCACGAAGATCCTTGAAAACAAAATTAAGTAAGTGGTATGAGTATCGGGGTTCTTAATATAGTTGTGGCGATGCCACCGTTCTTAAAACGTAACGATGTAGCCTAATTTTTGTCAGGGTTATCTAACTTAACTTAATGGCTACATGTGGTATACGTATGCCTTAATATACCTTTTCAAGACGCTGGATATATTCTTGCACCAATTGATAAAAACTGAATCTTGGTTATACGGCCATGCGCTCGGTTCTTGTTGCATATTAATCTAAATGCTTAAGTTCACCCAGTCCCAAATGGGCCACGTTTAGGAAACAGTTAGAAATGGCATCACCCCATTGGAAATCGCGACCCTATGTATATTCTTCAAATATTCATAATCATTAGCATTCCAGCACTAATTATCAGAAACTTTTGACTAAAAAGCTTGATTGCAAGGTAGCGAGTAGAACATTGTCCATATAACTTGTATCTACTCTTTAACTTGTCTGATATGGGTAATTCTAAAAGCAGAATAAAACCCCTGCAGTATAACGCTCGAAAATAATAAACTATAAGCCTATAAACAACAATAAAGTTTCAATCCCCTAGAATGTTTATAGAGTATTCATGTTAGTTGTAATATATAACAAATGTGCTTTTATTAGTGTCAAAATAAACAGCATTAAGATGAGTAAAAAACAAAAATCCCAAATTTAAATTCATGAGCATCAATTTGCTCTATACTTAATAAATATAAAATATTGAGAGGTTTCTTTAGTTACTTTAAAATAATGCATCTTCGAACTGTCCAAAGTCATTTTTTGAGGAACATTTTTGTCTCGAAGTTGAGAAGGTAGTTCAATTTGTCCTACAAATAAAAAAACACAAATGCACGATACTAGATTGAAATAACATCCAAAAGAAAACTAACTACCAAAATATGGATTAATATTATTGGTTGTTAATTGATTAACGAATCATCAAGTGTCCTTATTTTTATTAGTCATTTTGGTAAATTATTAAACAATTTCTTAACCAATCACCAACCCCCTGCAATACTAATGGTTAATTATAAAAAAATATTTCATTATAAAAAGCCACTTATTACTCAATATCTGTAAATCATGTTTTTTTTTGTTTCTCTGACGAATAAATTACACTAACTAGAAATGAAACATGAATACATTACATGAAAAACTGACTAACGTACCTAGTTCAATGCCAATAACTTCATGAATCAATGCTTCAAATGTCATCGGAATAAGCAAAGTACTTACATAATCCAAATCTGTAAAAATTAAAAGAAAATTATGCACTATGATAAAAAATGTTAGGCTTCACAACTTTAAATTAAATATTTTATAACAATTTTAAAAATTAGCTTTCAAACTGTTTGCCTTTTTTACCACATGGAACTTAACGCTTTTCCAAACCCGACCATATAAACAATTACAGTGTTTCTCGTTTGACCAATACTTGTTAAATATGTAAAAATATCAACGAATTCAACATCTTAACCACTGATTTTAATAAACATATAATCACTCAACTTTGTGCACAACGCTTTCGTTTTTTGCCAGCTGATATATAGTCCAACCCGAGAATTGACGTCACTCAGACGTGCTGTCATCTTTTATATCATTCCTAGTGATTCGTTGATTAAAACTAAATTCTAAATAGCCAATGTTTTGTCTTCCTGCTTGACGGTCAAACAAATAATTCTTGTAATACCAAACTAACGGTATATAAAGTGTTGGTGACACTCCTAAACCAGCTTGCCAACAATACTTATAGAAAGTTTACAATTAAAATTTAATTCTACGGTAAATAACAAAATATCTCAAAATTCCATTCAATGTTTTCCAATGCACTAGTTCAATGCTTCAAAACCGTAAATTTTCAACTGTAAAATTGCAATATCCACTAACTTTGCTAATCCCTCTCAGTGGGCTATTCCCACATAATATGCGTTGACAAAACATCTTTCTACCATAATAAAAAAACACGTTAAAACAAGATAAAACCAACCGCGGCCGAAAATAAACACCAAAGGTGGATGCTGTTGCGCAGCTAATGCAGATAATGACGATTTGGACGACAGGGGACTTTCGTAAGAATTCGCCGTTGAACACCTCGACAGACCAGATCCACTTCGGTTGATGTTGCAATTGGTAACTGACTTGATCAGTCCTGACTGAATGCAGTGCAGTCGCATGCCAGCAGCCACAACATTCGCGACCTCTCCAAACGCGTGAATCTAGCCCGCGGGGGAAAAGGATGAACAATTATCTTAATCAATGGCGAAGACCATTAAAAAAATAACGTTACAATGCTGCCACATAACATTCATTGTGGTTGGTAACACAAAGTCGCCTCTTCATTATTTCTATATTTGTGCGGCATAGCAAACGATCGAATTCAATGGATTGATAAGCGCAGGAAATGTAGAAGAATAAACATTTCTTAGCTGAAAATCGTCCCGAACATCATCCATTCAAGTACGTTTCTAACAACCTTTCCTTTTTTTCCAATCAGCATTTGGACAAGCCACAGTTACAGTGCGTGAGATTGCATCAGGATTTTGACGAAAAACGTGTCCGAATCAGCGCAATCTTCGTTATTACGATACCAATAAAGGAAGAACGTGAAATTGGAGGTAATCTCAAAGTTGGTAGTTGCTAATCTTTTTCGTCGAATCCCTTGATACAGAGGATGCAAAATGGGTGTTTTGCCATATGTATTTGAGACATCTTGCCTCAAATTTGTTGAGCTTCATGATCTGTGACCTTGTAAGAGTCCATGTTTCAGCTGCGAACAGAAGCATTGTGCGAACCAATGAAGAGAAAATGTTCATCTTTGTCTGTGGATTGATGTTTTTCGTCTCCCAAGTTGATTAGCAAGTTTTCCAAACGCAGAATCAGCTAAACAAATTGGCTTCCTTAAAATCATCATCATCATCATCAACAACAACAGTCTTGTCGATCAAACAACCACAATGTCCCAGCCAAATTCAAATGTAACTAAATCCATATGAACACTACTCACTCGACAGCCCATTGGCGCCAAATCACTTTGACTCGTCAACTTCAACAATTTTCCCAATTCGATGCCCATAAAATGAGGCCAGCCAAAATCTTCGTACATAAAATAGTCGGGAAAAAGGACAGGCAAATTCAAGGTTACCAAGTTATCATCGAGCTGAAACCAACCGAATGAAAGACTCGCAGTGCACACAGTACGGCCCAAAAAGCCTCGGGATTCCAATAGATGGGTCACGACAGCCGTCTAGTAGGTTAGGTTGCAATAAGGAAAAGTGATAAAAGAACTATTTACTTTTATTTATTTATTTTCTATTATAACTCGAATGCTTTGCGAGAAACATTTAGTGCCATATATATATATATATATATATATATATATATATATATATATATATATATATATATATATATATATATGTGTGTGTGTGTGTGTGTGTAGGTTCAGCAAGTCTAAAAGTATTTCAATATATCAATACATTTAAACACACACTAATAAAAATACACAAAAAAATAAAAGTAATTAATCGATAGAATTTTCATTTTCAACAAATTCAGTGAAATATTCAACAACTTATTAAAATATATTTTAAAAAAGTATTGTCAACAAAATACAACTTTCTGCACTGCATTTAATCGTTTGACAAAACTTTTAATAACGAGGCGCTCTATTTGTCTAACATTACGCTTGCCCTACCCAGTCGCACGTTCGCGTTGTGAAAGATGTGTCAACTCTACTTTATGAAAAAAGCATTTAATCGGTGCCAAATTAACAATAAAAAAAGATTATATTGTTATTTAAAAACTACACATTAAAAACACTTATTATTGTTATTAAATATCTCTCTAGAAACAAGAAGACTCAAAGTGTACCGTTTTGAGTAGTACTGAGTTAATGAAGATGACAAAAACGCTGGACTCAAAACTGGGAGAGCATGGATTTGAGTCCCACCACCAACACCAAATGCGGGTCTAGAGATTGGCCAAATGTTCACTTGCTGAAACATGTATATTTCCCGTACAAATATACAAGTAATAAAAACCAAACTTTGAATTAAAAAATTACTACTTAATTTATTTCAGTAATAGTCAAAAATTACTTCATTAACTTACTAGATTAATATAGTAGGAACCGAATGCAAAATGGTTTAAGTGGGCTTTCGCTTCATCAAATAGATGCAAGCATACATTCAGGGTATCTTAAAGTATACCATGTATAGCCCTCGGGATAAGAGAGATAACCCTGATAAAAAACCAAACGGCTTTGTCAATCTTTACAAACAGTGGAGCCGTCACAAGTATACCTTCTACTAGCCAAAACCTACGTTATACTTTTACGTTTGTTAAACTTATCGAGCCATCGAAATCAATCGTTCAATATTACTTTCTGTGCCAATATAGAAATCATGGAGAGGTGACTACATCACCAACCAAATAAATGAATGAATAATTACAAAAATGTGTCCAAAATAATTTCTATTAACGATTGCTTAAATATATATAGATATATCGATTCCAACTTATCAACTACATACCTGTGTGTCGGGGCTGTAGTAGTCGACTTGCTACATTCACATCCTATTAAATAATAATCGGTTTAAATCTCATTATTGGTGCTAAATTCAGGCCGTCATTTGAGTTCACTAGATGTCTACTTGATAAAAAACAATCAAGCTATGAAACCAGAAAACGTAAACGTTTCAAAATTTAATAAATTACACCAAACAAAAACTTACTGTGCAAGTAGACAAAGTATACTAATAATACATTAGTTTGTCACAATGTAAATCCTTTCATTCTTACAAAAACATCCAAAACAAGTCATCATTTCAAATGTATCCAATTTCTAATAATTTGTTTAAGACGCACAATGTTGCTTTTTAACACTAATTATCTTTTCAAAAATTACAATTGTTTGTCCTTCACCTCAACCACTAGCTCGTTTGTCAAAACCGGCTTAAAATTATATACGCCAAAGTTAACAATACTTTAGTTAATACACGTGTAAATCATTTGGCAAGAAACTCCACTAAAAAATAATGTTATAAAAAATTAGAGTTCTCATCCAAAGCATTTAGCTGAAAAAGCATAACTACAAGAAAGCAGGTTAATCAAAAAGCGTTTCCTTAATTAATTTCTGTTTAAACAGCTAAATGAAAACTGTGCTAAACTACTGTATAATTACAAAATTATCATATGGTTGCAAATCCCATTCTTATGTATTACTAATTAGCCTAAAATACGTTACCCGTAACACAAACATACAATCATGCTAGTACATAAATATGTTTTTTAATCATTAACTTTAAAAAATATAAAAAGCTGTTGTTTTCGAAAAATATGCCACAGCTAAATACTCAAAGACTAATCAGTATTTTTAGTCATTAAATCAAACGTTCCAAATTTAAACCGTAATGTTCAGCGCAAAATATTTTTGACTCACTTCTTTTGGAACAAAAATAATCAATCTGGTTCGTTTAATTTCGTTTTCCTGATCTATTTCAAAATGTTTAATAACTGCCATACACGCATCATAATCTGATGGTAACATATACACAATTCTAGAAATTAAATAATGAATGTAAATAATTCATTTTGTACAAAAGTGCATCAAATTAAATTTTGAAACATTGATAATTCATATTATTACGGTTACTAATCAAATCATCAAATAGTAAAAATCCAATTTAGCAAAACAACTTATCGGTACCTAAACCCTTATCGGAAAAAAACATTCATAATCAAGCATAAAACAACAATACAAAAATGATTAACGAAAAAGCCACCTCTTGATTATTTCTAAGTTTGTATAAAGCATCTCAAATAGATCCCTTCCACTATTCACAACTTTCGAAAATGTGCAAAAATAATTCAGTCCATTAAAGATTTCCATAATATTACAGCAAAATGAAAATCGTCTCAAACAGTATTCATCTAGATTCGTTAGTAACCACATTCCTTCACTTCTTATTAACGTGATTGTATCGGAATTTCTACAAGCATATCCAAACCAACAAAATCTTTGTTGCCTCTAGAAAACTGAATAATGTAATTGCTTTTTGTGGATAGAAAGCGATTTAGAGTATTAACATTGGATTTAACTTTAAGCATCCTAAAACGCAGTCGAAATAAACACGTAACCAAAACGTAATGAGTTTAAAATACATATATACAATGAATAAAACGAGATATAATTCAAATGTTTTACGGAATGCAAGATTAGTACGTTCGTGAAGACCAAATTACACCTAGTTACAAATTCAGTTCATCTTTTCGGTTCTCGCATTATTCTCACGATTTCATCCAAAGATAAATCAAAAACCGATTAATTTCCTTATAAGTAAATTAATTTTATATATAATGCCGGGGTGGTCTAGCGGTACAGCGCTCGAATTCGGACCTCAATGGACATGGGTTCGAATCACATCGCCGGCACTAAAATGCGGGCCCACGTTTGGCTTCGCTAATTGTCCACTGCTAAAAGATGTTTCTCGTAAAACATTCAAAGTAGCAAAAATAAAATAAAATAAATAAATAAAAATATACCGTTTAATGCATATGAACATCTGTGTAACTATTTAATTCTACACACTTATTGTTAATGCTGTAATACTGTTAGATTGTCCAATCCATACAACTTAAAAATTTGAAAACTCACTGCTTAAAAATATAACCAAAAAAATTAATTTGTACTAAACGACTTTAAAAATTAATAAAATTTTAATGTTTACTATTACCCACAAATTTGTGTATATAACAAAAGTTAATGGCAACTATGTAACTACTTATAAACTGCTAAAGTAAAATTAACAACTAAAAAATAACAAACATATTCAAATCTTTCAAGCAACATTGCATCAAAGTAAACAAGATTGTTATACATAATTTACATTAGTTTACCAAAAACATGTCTTTGGTATAAAGAAAACCAACTAGTTAATACATAAAATTATTTAATTTTTTATATACAACTATTAACCCAAAATACAAATCAACTAATAAACAAAATATTAAACTACTACAGTTTTTGGTCCAATTACTTAAACTGGACAAATTATTAAAACATCAAAGCAACAATGTTGCTTTCCTACAATTACAATCTATATCTAATTAAAATTAATAATTGTAAAAACAATCAAAGCGCATCTTTGTGTAGTTCAAAATTTTTATTTTAAAAATTAGGCAAAACAATTCGAAAACAATTTATTAACTATAAATTACTAACATCCTAAACTAAATAAAAATCAATTTTTAAAAAGCAATATCCATGATAATTATTTTTTTTAAATAATACTTTTCAAAATCTGATTTTGGAGGATTTTCAGCCATTTTAAATAACTTTGTAACAGAGAATCGTCTCAATAACGACATATTTGCAACACGATCCAGGGGTTTCAGTAAAGATGAATCAACAAGCATGATTTTATCACCTGGTAACTATATATAAAACTAATAATTTTATTTTTAAAATTACAAGTGACAATGTCTTCGCAAAATCTCTCCTGACGGATTCAACCAAACTGCCCAACGCAAACGACATCGTGAAGCGACACAGTCAGCAGATCAAACCTGTGACCTTGAAAAAACGTGTAAAGAAAGTGTACAGTTAATTATTGTAATATAATAAAAAAATTAAATTTTAATTATAATATGTAGAAAATAATTTTATAATTTTTAATAGTTTTAATTAAATTATATCTTAGTTAATAATTATTTATCGCATTTTTTACAAAAAAAACTATTAATTTTATTATTAATAATATTTTTTATCAAAAAAATAAAATACAAACCAATTTATAAATTTAATTACAAATTTCAGTTATTATTTTTTTAACACAAGTTTAAAACAAATATAAATGGTTAATTATATATATTAATAAAACATATATATAAGCCAATAAATATATAAATCGGATTTTATAAACTAAACTTTTTCTTTGTAAACCTTTGTTTATTAACTTTTGAATTATTTTTGAATTTGTAGAAAACATTTGTGTAACGTTCTGAGTCAAATGTGCTTACTTTAGGTGGTGCTAATTGTTACGTTTTACTATTCAGTATTCATATTTTTTGTTTACCTAATTTTTTTGTTGTGTAAATGTTTTCTGTTTGTTTTAGTGTCCCTATGTGCCAATTGTATTTTTGTGTGTTACGTTTATGAGACGTTCTGCGTCAGTATTTATTGTCTTTTAAAAGATTATCACTGTCTTATTTCGAGTTATAGATATTTTTGTTTTCTCACTTTTCTCAGTTTAATTTTAGATAATGTTTACCAGAAATTCATCTATTTGTAGTTTACAACGTCACAAATAGCAGTAAACATTGGCAGATTCCCTATTGGTTGCTGGAATTAATTTTGCGAAGCGTGTTCCAGACTTTCTTTGGTAAACTATTCGCAGCTTGCAAATAGTTCTTTTGACTATAAACACATTAACTGTAGATGTAAGATCAAATTATAGCAGCTATCTTTAAACACCGAAAATAAATTAGATAACTCTTTGCAATCAGCAAACGAGGCTAAAGACAATAGCTTTAAATCGTAAGTAAATAATATTGCTACCGCAGTATCAAGCTTGGATAATAAAGTCTCTGACTCTTATATCAAAATTAAACATATTATTTCTTCGGTGGAATTTTTTTACTTTACGATCTTCTGACCATTTGTCTATTTAATCAGTAAACTCAATAAAAAACTTAAGTGTTATATTTAACTCCTAACTCAATTTCACGTAGCACCACGTTAAAACAATCTAAATCTGCAACAGGATAATTAAGTTTTTTAATAAAAACCTAGGTAACATACTCTCAAACGTATACACATAGTTCACATGCTATACTTCAGACAGTACTTGGAATATTATGGTCAAGTAACAGCTCTAATGTTAAAATTTACTAACCGAGTTGAGCAAAAATCGAAAAAGTTCCATTTTTACTTAAAATAAGAAAATCACTTGGCAAAATTCTACGTTTATCGGCGAGAACAGTTTTGGAATACAAAATTAAAGGTAGCAAAAAAGGGTTAGTAAACCACAAAAAAATTGGTTAAAAACTATTTGGAAATATTTAATTAAAATTAATGTCTTATGGGATTAAACAAAAACTTTTTAGCAAAATGTTCAAACAAATAGAATCAATATGTTCCTCCATTTTCTTTTAAATTATAATAATTTGTTGTTTTGGGTGTTGTTATTGTTATCTTGTTGCTCTATGCTTAGTTTAAAAAAAGTTTTGCAAAAGTTATAATAATGCCTAGGTGGTTTAGCGGTACAGCGCTCGACTTAGACCTGGTGGCTATAAATTTGAATTCCACCACCGGTACTAAATAAGGGCCTGCATTCGGATTTGTTAAAATAACCATTGCTAAAAAAATCTTCCTTGTAAAACATTCAAAATAAATAATAAATAAATAAATACATTATATAGTTTAGTTATTGAAAAAAAGAAAAACAATTTAAAGTTTTTTTCATTTTAAATAGTAAGCATTAATTGTTGTATATTTACTAATTTCAAATTAAGTTATAAATTTTGTTTATTTTTTAATAATACATTATATATTGTTTTAATAAAATACGATTTCTTCTATAGTTTAACTTTTCAAAATAAACAATATAATCTAATGGTTTTAAATAAATAAATTTTAAATTAAATATAATAACAAATAAAATTTTTAAAATTTAAATAATAGATTTTTTTGTAATTTATATATGTATAATTATTTTGTTTTGATTAACAAATAAGCAAAAAGTTCATGTAAAAACTAACTTAATCTGATTAGTTTTTAGAAGCGCCATCTGCGACTTACTCAATGATGGCGGTTTGAAACATTTTAATTTAGCAAATGATTATGTGGATATTTAATTTAATTTTTTTTGAATTCTTTAAAATACAATAATTATTTTTAAAATATGGCCGATCTTGAAGCTGTTTTAGCCGATGTCAGTTATTTAATGGCTATGGAGATGAGTAAATCCACTCCTGCCGCTCGTGCTAGCAAAAGGATAACTTTGCCAGACTCAAGGTAAGTGTTTATTTACTTTTGTATTATTTTTAACAATGTTTAATTGACTAAAATTCATTTTATTGTTGTATTGTAAAAACATCCAATAAGCTGGTTTTCATATTTTTAATGAAAAATTCAACTTAAAATGTACATTTAGAAAAATATATTTTTTAAATTTTTATTTTTTTTTAAAATTAGGCAAATATTAAATTATTTTGTTTTAGGTGTACAGGAAAGAAATTATTGCAAGCTTAATTTTGTGCTTTAAAATATTTCCCATATTGTTTATTTTGTCTTACTGTTGAAATAATGTTATTTCTGTCATTGAATTGTGATTACAAACTTTTGTTTACAAAATTATTAAACTAAGTTTGAAAAATTTAAAAACGTTTAAAGAAAGAAAATAATTACTCATTGGGGAGACTACATGGTACTCCCTTGCTTTAGTGCCGGGATGGCTTAGCGGTAGGTATGGGTTCGAATCCCACTACCAGCACTAAAATGTGGGCTCACATTCGGCTTCGCTAAAATATCCACTATTGATAGATGTTTATCGTATAATATCTAAAGTAATAAACATATTTTTTGTGTGCTGAAAGCTACTTCTACTGAAGTATCTAAGCCAATAACCATAAATAATAATAATAAATAATAATTATATATATATATATATATATATATATATGTATATTTAAAAAAAGAAAGATGAGTTTTTGAAATGTAGCATAGTATAATTTATAGAAATTATTAAAATATATAACCTGCGTTGAACGGGTTTTTCCAGTTTATTTCATTTTTAAAATAAATTCATAAGCAGCTGTAATATTTTAAAACTCGGGTAATTTTTTTTTGGATAAATTGTTTAATTTAATCAGGTTATTTACTTAAACGTTTTGATGAAATGAAAGTTTGTTCTTTTTAATTTAGTAACTTGATAAAGGGAGATTTTGTATACAAAACACAGTTTAAATTATCATGTTTTAATTTCTGTTAATACGAAGTGCTTATAAATAATAAAGAGTTACATTTTGTTGTGTTTAAACATATTAGTAAGTGTTTTTTTAATTTGTTATATGGACAGATAATATTTTGCAAGATATGATTGTTTTTATCACTATGGAGGTTTTGTTTAAAAGTTGGGTATTTATTATTTGAATATTTTGAAAGGAATAAGTGCATTAGTTGGTAAATTTACTTGTTTTTATAATATTTGTTTTTTAGTCTTTTACAAGATAGTTTGGGTGTATGGAGGAAATTTAGTATCGCGTCAACATTAAAAAAAAACCAAAGATGTTCATAATTATTTGGCGATCGAGAATGGGACACAGATATAGATCATTTAATGTTTGATAATTTTACATACATAATCAGTGGTACAGACGGTTTAACATTTACTTGGTAATTATTAGAGTTTAACTACTTTATGAACTTGGAACATTGTTGGAGATTAATTTAGTTAAATAATTTGGACAAGCGTTTTAAGGTATTTGAAACGATTATACTTATTTTATTATGAGTAAATTTAGTGTTATAATTTTTTTATTAATTTATTAACCAATGAAAACAAGTAAAAGTAATTGAGTTTAAAAATTAATTTAACTTATGCATAAAGAAATGAAAATTTGATAAGATTCTATATAAAAGAAACGCACTTATGTTGTAATATTAATTTAAACGTCGAATCAAATATTGTCGACATTTTTTATTATGAATTTGTAAGATATATGACAACAATATTCCATCATTTAACATAGTGTTTTGTGGATGATATTTATGAAATTGAATGACGCGTTATCTTGTTTAATTAAATAAACTGAAGTAATCGAAATATATCCTATCATTAATTATTAGCATTAGTATACGTTTATAATGTTTTCGATAGTATGTTAGAAATAATTTATCTTAATGAAATTAGACGTTTTTGTGATTTAACAAAGTTATTGGGATGCAAATGCATTACAATTTTTTAATTATTTTATTTGAAAAGTAGAAGTAGCATTTGAGCACCAAGTTTGAAACTAACAAAGATTGGAGGACTCGGTGAATAAAGCTTGGTTATTCAAACTGAAAGTTATATATATACATATATCTAATTTATTTTTATTTTTACTACTTTAAATGTTTTACGAGAAACATCTTTAAGTAGTGGACATTTTAGCAAAGCCGAACGTGGGTCCGCATTTAATGCCGGTGGAATTCGAACCCATATCCACCAGGTCCAAATCGAGCGCTGTATCGCTAGACCACCCCGGCACATATATATATATATATATATATATATATATATATATATATATATATATATATATATATATATATATATCATTCATTCATTTGGTTGGTGACGTGGTCACCTCTTCATTATTTCCCATATTTATACGACATGTAGAACGATCGATTTCGATGGCTTGACAAGCGTAGACAAACGTGGAAGAATAACAAAGTTTCTTGGCTGGTAGACGGCATCCTTGTGACGTCGCCACTGTTCGCAAAGATTGACGAGGCCGCCTGATTTTTTGTCAGGGTTATCTCCCTTAGCCCAAGGGCTACATATGACATACGTATACATTTTGATACCTTTTAAGTATCCTGGGTGTATGTTCGCACCCACCCACCGTAGCGGAAGCCCAGTTATAGCGCTGTGCACTCGGACCCTGCTGTTATTAGTCTAGATGCCTAGGGGCACCTAGTCCAGGATGCACCACGTGGAGGACTAACAGTCAGGAATATCACCATTATTGGAAATTGAGACTTTATAAGCATTACTCAAATCCTCAGGATCATTAGCATCCCATATATATATATATATATAACTAGCTAGTAGTGTATTAGTTATATATAATTGTAACATAACCAGGATACCCAATTGCGAGATTTTTAAGGAATTATCAATTTGATTTAAATCTTAGTTTTTTTTTGTCTTACTTATAAGAAGGTTTGGTGAACTTTTATTTTTTTAAATGTTTATTACTTTGAATGTTTTATAAGAAATATCTTTCAGCAGTGGACATTTTAGCGAAACCGAACGTGGACCCGCATTTTAGTGCCGGTGGTGGGATTCGAACCCATGCCCACCGAGATCCAAATTCGAGCGCTCTACCGCTAGACCACCCCGGCACTTTTTACAGTTCAATTTTATTTTAAAAATAGAGTAAATAAATAATTTAAAAAAATTTTTTGGTTATTAAATAGCCCGTTTAGTTAAAAAAATGTGTACGTTTTAATAAGTATTTTGTGCTATTTATAATAAGTACTAATTTGCTGTGTTTAAAAACCGTTTTTAGTATATATTTAAAGTGATTTTTATTATATTAAAAACACAGAATTACCAGTGCAATAGTTGATTTTATTAAACGTACAGAGATTGTATTTAAGGAACTATTATGTGATAAAGTATACAGTGGTATGTATGGATTCTTGATTTGGTGGATAAGTGCATGTATATATTCGAATTACTGAAAAGGTTTTTTAAGGTATATCAAAAATGTATGTGATCAGTTGGTTAAAGATTACCCTAATAAAATGTGATTTTTTAAAAATTTTTGCATGCTCTTATGTCGTCATTCGGAAAATGCTGTTTATGTTATTTTTATGTTTGTTGTGCATGCTGAATTTCATTATTTTACTGAAAACAGTTAAATGAGATTGTTTAAGGTGTTTGACAATTGAGGAAATAATGAATAGGCAATTTTAATATTTTGGAATTATTGTAATTTCGTGAATTGATTGCTTGCTAACACATGTGCATTTGGGATTTGAGTAATGCTTATAAAGTCACACTATGTTTAATCCAAACAAATTGCAACATGTAAAAATTTATATACAAAATGAATTATTATTCATTATCTTTTGAGAGTTTCATTAGCTTCTTTTTTCTAGAATACAATAAAACAGATGAGGTTGATGGCAGTCTTTTTCAACTTAATAAATATACTAGTAAAGTAGATTATCCTTGTTTTGTATTACATTTGAAAACTCGAAAAGATTTAAAACTTATGGACTTGGGTGATTATCATTTCAATTTATTAAAGTTGACGCTTCTGCATTGTTTAATTGTCTATTACGAATCGTTCAGCTAAAGCTGCATTTTGTGGAATTAAAATGGACGCAAACATTTAAATTATATTAATTAACACAAGAAGAAAAAAGAGATAGTGGTTGAATTTTTGTGTTTTTTAAGTATTTTAAAACGGTTATTTATTTTTCAGTTTTAATTTAATTTAATTTTGAACAATACAAGGCAAACAGCGCTTTTCAAAATTGCGTAACATCTAGAGTTACTTTATCTGTCAATTTTATTATGTTAATATTGTTATATAACAATGCTATCTTAAAATGTTATTTTTGAAAATGCTTAGGTTGTTTTTTATGACATTTAATTATTTTCTTAGGGGAATTAACTTTTATTTGTTTATGCCTGTCTAATGGCATCCATTTTGCAAAAAAATAATATAAATCTATTGAGTTTCATTAGTTATTTTGTGGATTAGTCTGGTTTTATTTAAAATTGTATTGCTAGAATGTCTTTAAAATTGTATTTTGTGCACACAGAGCGTGAACGTTTATTTTATTTTTTTGATTTGATTGAATGAGAATTACATTGGAGTAAATAGTTTTTAATTAGAAACAATTATTTTTAATTAGATTTATTCCGTTTTTTAACCTTCAAACTTTAAAAAACTGAATTGATTTATTTACATTTAAAATATCTAAGTGTTTATTTCTAAACTAAATGTAAGATTATTTGAATCATAATGGTATTAAAGTTTTGGTAGCGTAAAAATAGATTCCTTTGAGTTCGACGTTTATAATGGTTTAGTTTTTTAGGTACATTTTTGAGTCCAAAATTGTCCTGACTCTCGTATATTTGGTTAAGTTTCTATTAATAGAAGTTGTTTTGATTTTCTAATTTGTAAAATTAGCTCAACTATGCAGTTTTTATTATTTTTCCGTTTTTATTCACCTTATAATTTTTTGTATTTATTGATAATTTATAAAATTGTATATGACGTTATTTATTATTATTATTATTACATTCAGCTTAAATACTTCGGTAGAAGTACATTCAGTACATACAAAATATTGTACTATTTGTATAAGCAAAGGTTACACAGTAATTGAAAAATATTCATTATAATTTTGCATTTCAATTACTGAAATGTAGAAATTATTTAATATTAACTAAGAATGTTTTATGGTTTAATTGCTTTTCAATAAATTGAAGAATTTTATTTTCCAATACGAACTTCGACGTATCATTTTTTATATTTAAAGATTTATCATTGCCATGTTCAGGTGATATAGTGGACAATGATTATAATTCCACACACAGTAAATGCGGTCTGCATGTGGTTGTATCAAAGCACCACTTTACAATTAATGCTTTCAGTAAAACATTTAAGTATTAAAAGCAGATTGATACAATTCTAACTTAACCGAATCACTTAATTGGGAGGTGATGTTTCGGGTTCAGTTTGAGCTGTTTAAGATTTATATGATTTCGTTCGCTGTCTTCTATTGAATGCAAGCGTTTAATAACTAATACAACATTTTAACAATTTCCAGATGTTTGTAACACACCATATATTTATAACACAATAAGAGAAAGACTATTAAAATGGATTGGCCATGTTTTACGAAAATTTCCCACTCATCTAGCCCATCCATTACTCTGGTGGAAAAGAAAACCGGGTGGCCAACTGAAAATTTGGACGGACATTGTAGCACTCGAATTCAATTCAAGTGAATTACTTAATTGGGCGTCCGATTGCTTACCGTTTGCAGTTAGTATAGATCATTGGAGGGGTTTAATTCGGAGGATGTAATTAACATTGCAAGTCAGCATACCTCAAATATCGTTCATTAAGTGTACGTTGTAAAAGTGGATATTTTGCAGGTTTTTTGGTAAATTGGACTACCCTGGGCGATAATAACCGGTGGGGGGTGTTTATCCCTGATGATGATGATGTTTGGGGGGAGAGGAAGCTATAGGTGTAAAAATTTCATAGATATTGATAATTTTGTCTAAACTGACATTTGTAGTCAATGTGTTGGCCACCAAGACCAAGTGCCTATCTTTGTTGTGAACGAGTGTTGGACACTGATGGTTGCAATGCTAAACCGTCTATTTGCTCAGTTATTTTTCAAAATGAATAATTAGTTGTATATTACAAGCTAATTGCCTAAATTAGCACAAATATTGTTTATTATTATTATTATTATTATTATAAGTATTTTGTTTCAAGTTGCATTTAACATTACTTTTTTGCAGTTTAAACATTACAATGTAACTAGTCCAGTATTAGATTGTGTTTTAGATATTTTTTACAAGTGTTGTAATAGATATTTTTATCCAAATTAAAGCAGCTACTTAATAAAAATGCCTTTTTGTGACATTTATAATACTGCTAAAATGACAGCACTATGAATTAACCATTTACGAAATATCAATATTAAATGATCATTGTTGTGTTTGTTTGTATTTTAAAATCGAACTTTTGCATTTGTTTTAAATAGCACATTTTGCATTAGTAGAATTGACAAAGTATTCGTACATTTATGATGAATTTTTTAAAATATGTGAATATACACAACTTTATTTGTTATAGTTTAAATAGGATAAAATATCAGTATTTTTAATGGATCAATTGTGATGTTCTAGTCCATTTTGTATAGAACCAACTGCAAAATTATTTGCTCCTACTTGTATTGTGTTAGGATGCCATGTCTGGGTTTGAATTCTCAATGGTTGTAGATTTAAGGTTTGAGTAATGCTAATAGATTGTCAATTTCCATTTCTGACTGTCACGTGCGCATCCTGAATTAGACTAACACAACAAAGACCAAGTACACAGCGGCATAACTGGGCTTCCGTTTCGGCAGAATTAGTGTTAATGGACACAGTTTGTAGCCATTTATTTGTCCGCTGTTTTTTTCCAAACAAGGCAAATGGTGCATAATAGACCAAGTTCCTTTCGTTACGACGCTTCTATGTATGCTGCTACTGTACGCTTGTCATTTAAACAATAACAGACGTGCGCTGACATTAAATGATTTATGCGAATATAAATTATTTGCATTCTGAGTCGATGTAGTGGATCGCCATTGCAAGTAGTTTTCGTTTTATTCGAGTTGGCGTAACGATATAGCTGTAATCTACTCGGAATCAAATGTTTCCTTTTAGCTTTCATTTGATTGAGCGATAGAGTGGATTGGTAGTCACAATTCCACGTTGAGGGTAGTGAATTTAGTCTTTTGAGAATTGCTTCCTTGACAGACCAGTAGCGCAGTTTGTTATACGCAACTTTATCAAAATGGAGGATCGTATTTGAGCAACCAGCAATCTTATTGTATTTTTATTCACTATTGTTAATCTTTCCATTTGTTTAATGGATCATTACATTACGTTTTAATTTTGTGGTCTCAGTGTTCGCAATATAATGGCCAAATATTTGGGCAAAAATAATCAAATTACGTTTGACAAAATATTCAACGACAAACTCGGTAAGACACCATTTTGTTTACAATTTTCAATTCACACTTGCATGTACTCTATCCGATAATTTAATGGATATTGCAATTGTGTATTTTAGGTTATTTGCTTTTCCGCGACTACGGTTTGAGTTGTCACGACGTTCCAGCCCTTCAATTGAAATTTTACGAAGATGTAGGTTTTTGTATATATCGTTTTGATCGTAATCATCTTATTCTTTTTTCCGATGTAGATTAAAAAATTTGAAAAACTTGAAACGGACGAAGAACGCATCAAATTTGGTCGTGAAATTTACGATCAATATATTATGGAAGAATTGCTGGCTCATAATCACGTGAGTGTGCTAACGATTGGTGGATTGCTCATTCACATGTGCAATTCTAATACTTTCTTGTAATAATGGAAAAATTGGACAGTTTTGATTGTATGATAAAGTTCAGTTTTTTTCCAAATGATGTAGTTACTGCACAAGATGTAATTGCATAACTTCCTATTATCGCAGTAACTTCTTAAGAAGTTGTAATATTGTAAAATATAAGTTGAATGTATGGGTTTCAGTTGTCATTATTATGACAAGCTGTCGATGTTCAACACTTAATAGTTCGTTTTAAAAACTCATGGAATCACCATGGACAGATTGACATTATCTATGCATGTTTGCAATCTATCTGGGTTTTAAAATGAACTTTACACCGTCTTATTGAGCAAGGACCACTGTCTTGTTACGACGCCAGTGTTTGCAGGAATTGACGGGACAATCTGTATGAGAGAATAGGAAAATGGATATTTGATATACATTACCCATTTCGCATCCCTCGTATTAGGTGATGCGACAACGAAGATTGCGCCAGTTTTGATCCACTTTTTGTACCAATCCTGATGCAATCTGACATCTGATATTAAAGATCGATTGGGAGATAAGGAAAAGTAATCGAAAATCTACTTGGATGCGTGCTCGCTATTTTGGTAGGAACATTATTATGCAAACAATGAGTAAGAAGTTGAACTATCACATTACTGCACACTTCTGAAAGCAATGGAAGTGAAATAATGTTGGACATGCTTGGAACTAATGAGGCGGTGGCTCGGCCGCCGAAAACTGGTCGATTTTCTTTAGAGTTCAAAAAACAGTCGAAAAGGACTTTTTCACCTAATTGAAAATGTATTTTTGGTATATATATATATATATGATGGCAGAGCCACTTCCTGATAAATTCCAAGTTTGAATAGTTTCTCGAATGTCTATACGAAAGGTTGCCGGATTCGAATTGAAAATGGAGGAATAAATAAAGTTTCTTGAGTAAAACACCGCTTCCTTGTGATGGGATGCTAATGATCCTGAGGATTTGAGTGGGGATGCTAATGATCCTGAGGATTTGAGTAATGCTTATAAAGTCTCAATTTCCAATGATGGTGATATTCCTTATAAAGTCTCAATTTCCAATGATGGTGATATTCCTGACTGTTCGTCCTCCACGTGGTGCATCCTGGACTAGGTGCCCCTAGGCATCTAGACTATTAACAGCAGGGTCCGAGTGCACAGCGGTATAACTGGGCTTCCGCTACGGCGGGTGGGTGCAAACATACACCCAGGATACTTAAAAGGTATCTATAGGTATACGTATACCATATGTAGCCCTTGGGCTAAGGGAGATAACCCTGATAAAAAATCAGACGGCCTCGTCAATCTTTGCGAACAGTGGCGACGTCACAAGGATGCCGTTTACCAGCCAAGAAACTTTGTTATTCTTCCACGTTTGTCTACGCTTGTCAAGCCATCGAAATCGATCGTTCTACATGTCGTATAAATATGGGAAATAATGAAGAGGTGACCACGTCACCAACCAAAATGAATGAATGAATGTGATGACACCAGTGTTTATAGGAATTGACAAGGTGAGCTTCTTTACGTTTGACGTCGGTTGACGGATCCACAAGCCTAACCGTATGTATCTGTATGCTAGCACCCATTCACTGAACGGGAATCCAGTGAAATCCCAGTTATTCCGCTGTGCATTCGGTCCCTGCTGTTTTTAGTCTAGATTTATATAGACACAGTCAAGGAAAAACCACATGGAGGAGGAACACCATTATTGGAAATTGAAGCTTTATAAGCATTACTCAAATCCTCGTGGATCATTAAGATCCCTACATACATGCCTAGTTTGGACCAGAAATGATTCAATTTAGCCAGTTCCAAGCCTGGATAAAAGAGGAGGGTTTGAGCGCGCAATGTTTGCAACCTGGCCTCTGTAAAAAATGTATACTGTTACAGAAATAATAAGAGGACATACATCCGTGGAGCTATAATAAATGTTGCTTTCAAACCTCGTATAAATGTTACAACTTTGATAAAACGCAGCAACAGTAGCAGTGTTACGTTGTCTTCCGACAGACCGGTTACAATTTTTGCCCAATATGAACTCGATACGATTGTGTGATAACGCCTCATACTTGTTGGCTTTCCATCAACCCACATGCATTTATTGTTGGCGTGTACTTGAAAATTTGCATTTGCATCAGTCACCCAGTGAATGTGTCCTTAAAGCATAACACATGTCGATATAGGTTTAGACTTCACGAAATGTTTCATTCTATTAAAAGTATTGACAGAATTCATATGGACACGTGGTTGCTTGTTTAGCTGCCAGTTATAATTTCAATTTTTCTATCCCAATTCATCATTACCTATAAAATTTACAAACGATTAATAATGCGAAAATATTTTGTAAATGTTTTTTTTGGGGGAGGGGAGGGGCAGGAAGAGTTGTGTTTATTGTAATACAATATTATGTCTGTTTTTACAGTGGTCGTTTTCAATTTTATTATGTTTGTTAATTCCAATTGGATATATGTAGGTGGGTAGATTGGAGGTACGTAAGACCAACTAAACCACTAGCTGGTTATATATATATATATAAATCTTAAAAAATTGTTACAAGCAGAATGGAACATTTTTGTACCTGTTTATTCGCTTTTTATCGCTTGATTCGTTCATTGTAGTTGATGACGTAGTCACCTTTTCATTATTTCTATATTTGGACAGCTTATTGAATGATCGATTTTGATGGCTTAATAAATATAACAAACGTAGAAAGATAACGAAGTTTCTTGGCTGGTAGACAGCACCACATGTTTGCAGAAATTAACAAAGCCACTTGATTTCTTGTTAGGGTTGTCTCCCTTATCCCAACGACCACATTTGGTATACATATACCTTAAGACACCTTCTAGGTATCCTGGGTGTATGCGGCACTTATCCGTCGAAGAGAAAGCCCAATTATACTGCTGTGCGCTTGGTCCCTACTGTGTTAGTCTGGGTGCACCCAAACAGGATGTGCGACATAAAGGTATCAGTTAGGAATACTACCATAATTTGGAAATTGAGACTTTTTACCACTACCTTAATGATGGGGATTATTAGGATCCCAAATCCATGGAATCATTTACACTCCAATTATCAGGATCATTAACATTCTCAGCAAGCAAACGCCAGACGAGGGCTCACATTTTGTGCCCGCCAGACGACGGTCCACATTTTGTGCCCGCAGTGAGACTCGAACCGATTTCGATTCAGTTTCGAGACTAGTTGCTTCTTCGATTCCAACATAATCATGCATTTGCAAATCTATTGTGTTGCTTATTTAGAAATTTTCCAAAGGCACAGTGGACTATGTACACGACCTGCTTATTCAATCGCAAAAGACGGGAGTTTTGCCACCGGATACATTTTTGGTAAGTTTCGTGATAAATAAACATTCTTCCTTTTTTATAGCCATATGTCGATGAAATACTGGAATCTGTACGTGGCGAATTATTTGAATCTTTTTTACGAAGGTGAGTTTGAAGCATTATGACAATTTTTATTTTTTGGATGCATTGCGTGAATAATTTATGCCGTTCTTAATTAAAACGTTGTCCTTTTTACAATTAGTATTTGTCTTTGAATTTTAGCAGTACGTACAATGGTTTACTTTTATAAAAAGTAATGTTTTCGATAAACTTAAAATACGTATAAGAAATCTTAACTAAGTGCTACAATTATTTGTTTTTTTAGAAACTAAAATATCCAAAATTTAAATGTAGAAAGTAATGTTTATTCATCTTTAATATAAAAGTGACATGTATAAAGTAAAGAAATTTTTAATAATAATTAATATGATATATATAATTCTTTCTCTTTTTCGTAATTAAAACTCGTTTTTTGTTAAAAAAGAAAATAAAATGTAGAATATTTATATTTTTGTAATAAATAATATAAATAAATGAATGTTCCTATTAGCTAATAATATACCGCTTTATCTACAGCTGACATTCCAGAATCCGAACAAGGGTTTTAAATTATGCATTGCATAATTTGTTTCTTGCTTATTATTCGTACTAATAATGATTTTAATGATTTGATAATATTAATAATAATACTGTTCCCGATTGAGTACTTCATTTATCCCTTCAAGTTTAATTCGCATCCGATAACCTTTTTGTGTAGGAATTTGAGAAGCCACTGAAACTTAGAATTAATGAATTAATGTTATGTTATTGTTTATCTTTATAGATTCAAACTATGTAGATCATGACTATAAATTTGTAGTATTTCAAACCAACAAGCAGCTAGTGTCCAATAATAAATGAAATTGTGAGTCTACAATCCTCAAATTGGACACATTCCAACCAACCATTTAGTAGGTGGGAGCAATATTTTAGCATCCTTTTGCAAAACCCCCTTTTCTCTGTTCCTACTTGGATAGGTACATGCATGCACTGCTTTTATTTATATTCCATTTATATATTTTTGTTGTAAAGACCATGGGATAATCCATGCGACTGCACTTTCATTTTTTGACATTTAACATTCTGTCTGTCGAATATTGGGTTTCCTTTCGGCTTTTACACTCAACCTTGTCATTGAAATGATGGTTTTTTTAGCGCAATACATTTTTACTGGGGATACCAAACTTGTGACCTTGTCCTCTTCCTTGTTTAAATGGCTACAGTGGAAGTTTATTGTCAGTATCATTTTTTTACTTAATTGATTTCATTACATTTTGCATTATAAATATCTCTATCTTCATCTGTAACCATGTATTTGTATTTTGTATCGATAGTCACAAATTTACTCGCTATTGCCAATGGAAAAATTTGGAATTGAACATCAATGTAAGTTTTCTTTTTTTTATGAGTAATGACTATGTGCCGTAATGGTTTGGAAAGGAGTTAGAATCCTAACATGCTCGTGTCTCCAATAAATCATCATTTGAATTAGCAGCCATTCCATCAGACCCCTCCTCCCCCCCCCCCAACTAGCTGTTCTGTCAATTCGTTTACGAAGATTTGTTTGGTGCAATCCAACAACAGTCAGCTCTACAATTGTGCAATAGGTGAAAAAATAACTGTGACATTGCTAAGTTGCGCCATTGAAAAAGAAACGCGGCTGCTCGCTCAATTTGATTGGTTCATTCAAAATGAACCAATTGAAATAAGGATAGGTGGACGATGATAGTCGTATTTTAATCGATTCTTTATATTGCAAAATGCTCTCGATTGACGGTTTGCTTATTTATTCTAAATTTGCCCCATCATTTGTCTAGCTTACGACCAACGACTTCAGCGTACACCGAATTATTGGGCGTGGAGGATTTGGAGAAGTCTATGGATGTCGCAAAGCTGACACGGGCAAAATGTGAGTCGATTCGAATGATTTTTGTTTAAACCAACTGCGCCACCCCAGTTGACTCCATTTGTATGTATACATTGTATTGTCTAAGCCTATATACACAAACTGATGCTTATTTCCTTCTAGTCATAGGGTAGAACTCTTGCCAATCGACCGCGCCATCTGGGATTTTGAACCTTTTGTTAAAATACAATTGAGTTACATTTTGAACTTTTAGATTGGAATGTTGGAGATTATCATCACTGAGTCATTATTCATTCATTGATTTACTCCTTTGGTTGATGATGTAATTATTTCTATATGTGTACAGCATATTGGCCGATCGACTTCAATAGTTTGATAAGTGTGACAAATGTAGAAGAATAAGAAAGCTTTTTAGTTGGTAGACGGCATCCTGTGACCGCCACTGTTTGCAAAGATTGACGAGGTCTTCTGATTATTTTCAAAGTTATTTTCCTTAGTCTAACGGCTAGACATGTTATACATATACCTTAAAATGCTTTTTGCTTATCCTGAGTGTATACTTTTACCCACTCATCGTAGTGGAAGTCCAGGTATACCGCCGTGCACTCGATCCCTGCTTTGTTAGCCTAGGTGCTTAGATGCGCCACATGGAGGAATAGGTGGCATAATCAGAAATTGAGACTTTATAGGTATTACTGAAATCGTCGGAATTATTATCATTCCACGGTGGGCGATCGAAATAGGCTTCAAGTGTGATGGGTGAAATTGAAAGTGAAAAGTTTCTCGTTCAATGTAAAGAGATCGATCAGCTTGATACTTTTGCAATGATTGTGAATTTGATCCTTTCTTTTTTGGACTTACGACCTTTTTTCATCGATCTAAAAGCAAAGGTTTTCACTTGATGAATTTGGGTATCAATCAACTAGTAGAACATTCAACAACTATCATTTCACATTACCAATACAATTTTTCCACTTTATACAAAATCTATTTTTCACATTGCAATAAAGAAAAACAAACAATGATTACTATGCCTAATTATTGCAATTAGCCATTATTCACGTCTATTGACCATATTATCAATTTTGACAGCCAAAACACCATTTTCCGTGTTTTACTTTCTGACCTACTTCCTGTCATTGTGTTGTACTTCCAATTGGAAAGAAGGGGGTTGCCCTGATGATAGCGCGATGGTCGAACGCGTACACACTTTGTGTGCTTGTGACCTGACAAAAATGATTAATTTGTGTTTCAACTAGGGCTATAAATTGACGCATTTGCACGTATTGTTGGATTTTGGTTGCTTTTCGATTAATATTATTCAGCATAGGGCTTTTCTAGCTAGACTGCATAGCTAATTTGGGCGTGCAATAAGTGTGCGTTCATGTGAGTGTAGACTGCAGTATTATGGTGGTATGGATTGTTGGGGCATAGGATTCCAGTCGTCCTGAACATTCGAGTAACGCTTACGAAATCTAAATTTTCAATGATATTCTGCAACTGTCGCCTTTTTGTGGCCTATCATGAACTGGATGTATCCAAGTACTTATACCAACACAGCAGAAACCGAGTGCACAGCGGTATAACTAAGTTTCCGCTTAGGTGGATGATAAGTGAAAGTATACACCTAGAATACTTAAAAGGTATTTTAGGATATACATATACCGTATGTAGCCGTTGGGTTAAGAGAAATAATTTTGACTAGGCGGCCTCGTCAATCTTTGCGAACAGTCGCACCTTCACAAAGATGTCATCTTTCAGTTATGGCTATCAAGTCATCGAAGTCGATGGTTTAACTATACAAGTTACAAATCTACATTGAATTAATTTTCAATTAAGTAGATATTGAGCAAAGGATGTACTTTCAATGTCTGTATTTCGATTCTAACTACCATTATTTAAGGTAAGGCCAGTATAATGTTTGGATACGTAGGCCTCGGACGTTAGGTGTCCACCCCCCGTTTCGGCTACGTGACAGTCTTTGCAGTGAAACGAACTAACACGAACGATGTATTTATTTCTTTGATCGGTTGTCTCTTGATTATCTCCTTATTCTACATACGTGCAGGAATCATTGTATATGCACAAGAAAAGTAGGAAAATAGTGAATTTTCTGTATGATTTATATATTCGTATGGTATGTCAAACGATTGATTCCTATGGCCTGATAAGTGTAACAAACGTAAGAGAATAGCAAAGTTTTTGGTTGATAAATAGCAACCTTGCGTTGGCGTTGACGAGGTCGTTTCATTCCTTATTGAGGTTGTTTCCTTTAGCCAAACGGATGTCTGTTACGTCTTCAAATACCTATTTTTGGCATATTATCCACAGTAACAATGATATTGATATATTGCCATTTGCGCTTTAATACTGAGTAATGCAATAAAAACGAACTTGTGTATTTGTGCAGGTACGCCATGAAGTGTCTCGACAAGAAACGCATCAAAATGAAAGGCGGCGAATCTTTGGCCTTGAACGAACGAGTGATGCTGTCGCTTGTTAGCACGGGAGTATGTTGTGCATTCAACATGACATTGTTTATTTTATTTTATTGGTTTTCAATCGGTCAAA
>JAKXYG010001431.1:150000-315201 GCA_025895645.1 Cardicola forsteri
TGTTTTTTTATGTTCAGCTAATATAATATGCATTGGTGTCTGTGTGTGTGTGACTATTTTCATTGGTCAATTTTTTGTTTCTACTAGAATTTGGATCTTCCCGACTACACGTCGAGCGAAATGCGGTCGTTGCTGGAATTGCTGCTTGCTCGTGAAGTTGCCAATCGACTAGGATGCATGGGTCGGGGGTAAGTGAATAACTGTCGGGACTCGACGTACATTGTGGATTGTGACGACGCCTAGAGTCACCTAGTCAGCATTGCCATATTTGATCGGCATAGCAAAACGATCGACTTCGATGGCTCGATAAGTTTTGCCAATAGGCGGCATCCTTGTGATGGCGTCACTGTTCTCAAAAATTGACGAGGTTGTCTGATTTTTGGTCAGGGTTGTCTTCCTTAGTCCAACGGCTACATACATGGTATACGTCTACTTTAGGATGCCTTTACCTATCTTGGGTGTATGCTTGCATACAGCCGCCGAAGCGGAAGCTCAGTTATACCGCTGTACACTCGGTCTCTGCTGTTATTAGTCTAGATGCCTGTTGGCACCTAGTCCAGGATGCAGCACGTGGAGGACGAACAGCCGGGAATATCACCATTATTGGAAATTGACGCTTTATAAGCATTGCATTCCAACTCTATGTTGTTGGGGACGAGGGTGTTGCATTGGCAATAGGCAGACATATCAATACGACTGGGACAGTTGTTTGATGTTGCTGGTTGGGACCGTTTGAAATGGGATAGCCTCATTGGACTGCAAGCGGGGGGTGGAGGGGCCAAAACGAATGTTTTAGGGATGCATTGTACAGTTTTTAGTTTCAGTATTGATGAAAGTATAGATGCTAATCACAATAGAATTTCGTTATTTTTAAATTCGCATTTATTTATACATGCGTGTGTTTTGGAGAGTGGGGTGTATGTTTTTCCTAACAATTTACTAAAGGTAGGTGAATAGTTTATTTTCGCCCTTTATCATTATTTCAATTAGAATATCATGTTGTATATGAGCAGTTTGTATTATAATGTATACATTATTATTATTATTATTATTATTATTATTATTAGCATTGTAAATTTATTTGTTGCTCGTTGTTGAACAATGTTAATCTATTTATACAATATAAATCAGTATTACTAGTTGGATGTTGGTATTTTGACAGTTTGTGTTTTTGTGACAATATTTAATGCTGGGCTCCATGGTGTACATAAAGCCATTGAAATGGGAGTGTTATTGATCCTTTGGATTTGGAAAAGAGCCGTATTCCATATAGTTCCATTCATTCATTCATTCATTATTATTATTATTATTACAATTATCATTGTGTTGTAAAGTTTTGATATTAAAGATTTCTTTCTCATACACATTTATCTACAATTGAGCTTTCCTTCAGCTGTGTTGTAATCTGTTTGAATGGCGTTGTCTTGTCTTGTTCCATTAGCACTATTTGTTTTTCCAAGAGGCTGTCAGACTACTAGTCCTGAGCGCTCCAACCCTCCTCCTCCTCCTCTTCCTCTTCTTGTTTTTTCAACCCAATTTGGGATCGGCCACAGTGGAGTTATGTAGTTTTAGGCTGCGGCTAATTCTACTATTCGCATGCGGTGCATTTTGGACGAATACTAAAATAGGGGCATATCTGCACTTCTGTTTCGTTGTGTTTCGAGAGCATATACCTTCATAATACTTAAAAGGTTTAAAGTAATATATATATATATATATATCAACACACCATGTAGCCATTTAGAGCAAACAATCTTTTTCCCCTTAATGAAGGAAACTGTCATTTCAAGGATGTACCTGTTTATATATATATATATATATGAGAAAGAAGGATGGGTTGAGCGCATGATTAGCAATCTGGCCTTTGTAAAACAGTATTGCTAAAGAAACAACACACGAGGTCGCCAATTGATTAAACTACGCCAAATAAGTAAAAGCATCATGATTTCGACGATGGGGTTTGGCGAAATTCGAATAGAATTTCAATCTTCGATATACACAATTTTTAAAGTAAAAAATGTAGTGTACGACCATATAAAACAATCTTGTTGCCCCATGTTCTTCAGGAGCAAAAGGGTTTTGAAATAAATAAATGAATATACATACATACATATTATGCATTGACCCTCAATTGCAGTGCATTGGAAGTCCGCGAACATCCGTTTTTCAAGGGCATTGACTGGCAACTGGTTTACTTGCAAAGATATCCGCCTCCTCTTATTCCACCCCGAGGTGAAGTCAATGCGGCCGACGCTTTCGATATTGGATCGTTTGACGAAGAAGATACGAAAGGCATCAAGGTAGCGTTTTGACCCAATGTCCCATTTTTATTACAGCGGTTGCTCATTTGGCACACCGTTTTGCCTTTTGCTTTTTCAAAAACTAGCGTCAAGGCAGCTCCAGACAATTGAGACATCAGGTTTTTGATTTACAACAATATTATCTATTGTTTGAATTCCAGTTTGAATATGCTTTTAACCAGGCTATCAACATTTGCACAGAAATTGTTGGAAAGAGACCGCCCAGTTCTTCATTTTGTTAGTGTAATTTGCCAATTTCAACTTTTTTTTGCTGATGCTTGACTCTTACTATAGTAATCACAATGTAGTTCAATTGGTTTTTTTTACCTCAAATGCGATGTCAGTGTAAATAGTACCACCAATTGACTGTCTTATGGTCACACTGTTGTGAATTAGAAGTTTGATCTTTTAGGGTTACATTGATTGATTCATTCGTGACTGTTGGTGATACGATCACCTTTTCATTATTTCTATATCTATATATATTAAGCAATTAACTGCAATGGTTTTATAAGCTGAACAAGCGTAGGCTAATAGACAACATCCTTGTGACGTCGCCACTGTTCGCAAAGATTGACGAGGCCATCTAATTTTTTGTTATTTCTTCTAGCCTAAGGATTGCATATTGTAAACGTAGAACTTAAAATACCTTGTAAGTACCCAAAGTGCATGCTGGTACCCTTCCACCGATGTAGAAGTCTAGTTATACCGCTGTGCATTCGGTCCCTGCTGTTATTAGTCTATATGCCTATAAACACCTAGTCTAAGATGTACCACATGAAGGCGACAGTCAGGAATATCACCATCATTGGAAATTGAGACTTTATGAGCATTACTCAAATCCCCATCACCGGCCCTTTATTTGGTTTCATTAAAATTTCTACTTGCTGAAAAATGTTTGCTATCAACCATTCGAGCACTGATGATGAATAAATATGAAACGAAAATTGAATGTTTGTAACTGCTAGTCAAAACGATTGTCCCACCTTTCGTCTAGCTTACCGAATCCGACCAAGCCCTCTACGAAAACTTTTCCCTCGTTGTATCCGAACGCTGGCAAATGGAAATCGCGGAAACCGTCTTCAACGTTGTCAATCAGGAAGCAGACAAGTCGGAAGCCAAGCGCGCGCGCATCAGACAACGGTCGAACCAGTTGGTCGACTGTTCTCCACTTTCTCATCCTCCTCCTCCTCCTGCTTCGTCCCAACTTGCTCCTGGCTGTTCCAATTTGACGTCGGGAAGCAGCGGTCCGGCCGCGACGAGTTTGGACTCAGCTGACGTGGTCGCGTCCGACTGTATCGTTCAGGGTGACGTGCTCAAGCTGGGCGGACCGTTTTTGCAGACGTGGCAGCGCAAGCATTTGCGACTGTTTCCCAATCGGCTGGAGTTGTACAACAAGTCGCGCGATGGACTGGTGTTGAAGAAGGGAGTCGAGGTTGGTTTACTTTTCAAAGATGGGTTGTTATTGTTGGTTTTTGTATTGTGATTGGTGTTTGTGTTTGGAATTGTAAAGGCAATCTAATGCTTTAAATTTTAGTTGCTTGTGTTGATAGCTCCAGAAACAACACGCTGATACCCCGCCCACTCGTCATTACGAGTTGTTGGTATTTTAGGCCGGCGACTACATCCCAAGTGGTGAATCGAGCTGACAGGATGGGATTTTTCGAAGGATGCATTTCGATAAGTGGACGAAGAGCGGAGTAAAAAGTGATCTCTACTAAATCATACAAATGTACTCAGTTGGGGGGTTCGACGTATGGTTGATAATGATCCTGAGGATTTGAGTAATGCTTACCAAGTTTTAAATTTAAATGATGGTGATAATCCTGACTGTTTTTCCTTCACGTGGTGCATCATGGATCAATAACAACAAGGACCGAGTGCACAGCGGTATAATTGGGATTTCACTGGATTACCGTTCACTGAATGGGTGCTAGCATGCACCCATGATGCTTAAAAGGTATCTCAAGGTATCTATTTACCATATGTAGCCGGTTAGGCCTGTCAATCTGTCAACCCCGAAGAATGTCGTTTTGTCCATTCCTGTGGACAGTGGCGTTGTTACAAAGGAACAGTCTTCTATCTTTTAGCCAAAACACTTCGCATAGGAATTCGGGATGCTATGCCAACTTGGAATTAATGAAAAGTTGACTTTGCCAACAACTTAAGTCATATTTGACGTATATTAGTCAACCCTATTTTGGTGTTTATATGTTAACCTATATTTGGGTTTTTATTGAAGCTAATGGATGATGATATGGTTGCTTTTTTACTATTAGCATATTAAACAACCATTTCGTGTGCTTTATTAGGCGTAGCATATGCAGAATAATAAGGAAGTTGTTGGGCTGATGACATTCTTGTGATGGCGCCACTGTCTACGAAGATGGACGAGGTCACCTGATTTTTTGTCAGGATTATTTCTTTTAATCCAGCGACTACATGTGACATACGTATACCTCAAGATGTCATTCAAATACCCTACATATTATATACCTTACATGTATCTACCGACACGGAAGTTCACTTATTCCGTTGTTTAAGTTTGCATCAGTGTTGGATTCGTTGGATATTGTGAAGGTAAAAGGAGCTATGATGTTGCAGATGTGTGTGTGTGTGAGTGACGGTTATTTATATTTTATTTCCTCTTTTCAACCTTGTTGTTCATAGTTGATTTCCGTTTTGGACATTAAAGAAATTGTGCCCGAATTTACGCGAGTGTGCAAAATGAACAACTGCATCGCTATCAAGTTGAAAAACGACACGCGTTTGTACATTACGTCGCACGTAAGTTGTTGTCATTTTTCTGTCAGTCTGAGTCGCCAGTTGGCAGCCACAATTGGGGGCCGGATGGGACGGAAAGATTTGACGATCTAATCACTTTTTTTTTCGGTTTTGAGTTCCATTACTGGGTCGCTGAGTGTTTTTTTTTCGTTTAAGACTTTACTAAACGTTCACTTGCTAAAATTGACCTATTTTCCATCAAGCAAATAGTAAATCAAGAGGATTATAAGCGGTGCATTATTGCGACTAATATTCATAGAGCATTTGCATCGCGAGTCACATTATGCCTTGTTTGAGCTTTGAGAATGGCGTTTCTATGTAATTGGTCATCGAAACCTGCTCTGTTAACCACGGCATTTAATTGATTTTTGTAAGTGTTTTGACCGCGAGTATATAGATCGGTTAGTCACGGCCAGCCATCCTAGTGAGAAGACGAACAATTTTCAAATTATCTTTTCTAGGCCTTTCTCCGAGTGGTGCAATCACTCCTGTTTTTAAATAGGGCTGCTTTGTGATAATAATTAGAGTAACACCGACAACCCTTGTCTCCTCCTTGTTAACGCGTTAACGACCTTAACGCCTGAGTATCCGTTTAGTCCGAGATTGCTATTATTCGGCACAATCTTATTGGTAAAGGCCGTTTCACACTATCCGCTAAGTAGGAGGTCGGTTTCCCCTTAGATCAATATGATCAATATCTGTTATTCCATTAGAAAGTTTTTTTTTAATTTTATGTTTGCTACTTTGAATGTTTTACGAGAAACGCATCTTTCAGCAGTGGACATTTTAGCGAAGCTGAAAGTGGACCAGTAGTGGGATTCAAACCCAAGTCCAAATTCGAGCGCTGTACCACCCCGGTATATTGCATTTTGTAACACTCAAATCCTAGTTAAGATCGGTAGTTAATCTTTGTGTGTATGTATGTGTAGCATTATTGATGGCATTTAGCCAAAGTAGCTTTGCGACGGCAAACTGCGATCGCCGAGACGACTAGATTGAATTGGCGTTGTGTCTCCAACGTGCCAAACTCAATCGTATGACATTGTTTACACGCCTCAAAAAGGCACAGAACCAACCGATCAATAACTCGCTTACTTTGTAGTTAGCATCGATCTATTCGATGAAATTCATTTCATTCATTCATTTTGGTTGGTGACGTGGTCACCTCTTCATTATTTCCCATATTTATACGACATGTAGAACGATCGATTTCGATGGCTTGACAAGCGTAGACAAACGTGGAAAAATAACAAAGTTTCTTGGCTGGTAGACGGCATTCTTGTGACGTCGCCACTGTTCCCAAAGTTTGACGAGGCCGCCTGATTTTTTGTCAAGGTTATCTCCCTTAGCCCAAGGGCTACATATGATATACGTATACATTTAGATACCTTTTAAGTATCCTGGGTGTATGTTCGCACCCACCGCCCGTAGCGGAAGCCCAGTTATACCGCTGTGCACTCGGACCCTGCTGTTATTAGTCTATATGCCTAGGGGCACCTAGTCCAGGATGCACCACGTGGAGGACTAATAGTCAGGAATATCACCATCATTGGAAATTGAGACTTTATAAGCATTACTCAAATCCTTAGGTCATTAGCATCTCTATTCGATGAAATGGTCTTGATTGAAAGAATATGGGGGTGTGTGTCTGTTTCCTATGGCGGTTCCAACTTGGCACCAAGCAATGAAGACAGGTAAAGAAACAATATCAAAGCCGCCTTTACTTGTTTATTGGACAACTTAAACCAACCTAATCCGAACCAATTATTTCCTTCTCTCTTTTCTAAAATCAATGTCAGGACAAAATTATCATTACCCAGTGGAAAGAAGAGCTGCTCGAAGCCTTCTCAACGTCGTGCAACCTTGTCGCTCAGCTAAACCGCAAAGTTCACAAAATGTTTGGCGTTTCGACTCCAGATCCGCTGACGATCAAATCGGGCCAAACCGCAGGTACCCAAGAAAGCCTTGCGTCTGTTTCGTCTAGCACGAACCATCACCAAGTCAAATCGCACTCGCCGCCGCAAACCAAGAGTTCGGGCGCTACGCATCATCCTTGGGCCCGTTTGAATCATCAAATTTCCATGCCCGTCCTTATTGCCAAACCGGACACGCCATCCGGTGCCAGTCCAAACCAGCAACAACAACAACATTCAAAGCACCACGACGTAGAATCGAACGAGTGCTTGGCCGGAGCCGTCTTGCCACAGTCCACTTACAACGACGCCAGTGGCGCAAATACTGTCGACCATCAAAAATTGCCCTAGTAACTGACCGCAATTTGTTTATTTAACCATTCCACGTGTATTTGAGTGAGGTAATGCCTTTGTTTTTCTATTGTGTGATGTGTGTGTATGCGTGAGTATGTGGCAAAACAAAGTACAATTATTGAATCAATTGGAATTGCCGGTTCTGTTCTAATCTCAGCATTTTGTACCCTTTCCCCCGCTCCGAGATTGGTGGTTTTGTACGACACACATCCTTGTCATTGCTGCTTTATTCGTGCAAAGTACATCACAAGAGCATTTCGTTGTGGATCGCAATGTGTCTCTATTTTATTATTTTTTGTTTTCTTTTCTTTTTTTGGTTTTATACCTTTGAATGATCAATTGTGTAATGTGTATTCATTCATGTCTGTGATATTTGTTTATTTATTTATTTATTTATGTGTATGTGTGTGTGTGTGGTTCGATGGGATAAATGACATGGCGTGCGTGTAGAGTGTGTGTGTGTGTACATACAAAGTCCAAATTTATTCACGATAGCATATGCATGCTGGGGAGCGATGAACATTGTTTCTATTTATTCAATTCGAAATTGGAAACACCATTTTATCACCATTTTATTATTTGCCAATTATACCTTGTGTCGCTTTTCTTTCTTTCCCCTTCCTTCCCTCCCCACCACCTTTTTGTGCAATATTCATTTTAATACTTTTTTGACATCACAAGGATGACGATCTTTTTACAAGTGTTATATATATATATATATATATATATATATATATATATAATTTGATTTGATATGTGTGCAATAAAGACAATTTTAATTTTGGTTTTTCTGTTTTGTGTTTACAATATTGTCAAGTTTGGCCAATGGGATGATTATGGGAATCTGTGTAATGCTTATAAAGTCTCCATTTCCAAAGATTGTAATATTTCTGACTGTTCCTCCTCCACATGGTGCATTCTGAATCATGTGCATCTAAGTACATCTAACACAGAAGTGATCAAGTGCACAGCGGAATATACCCGTATTCCGCTTTGGCAGATGGGCATACGCATAGAGCCAAGGTCTAGAATTAAAAACCTGAATACTGTTTAGGATTGATTCATAATACAACGTTATTTTGGACGATATTTGGCTTCTAAGCACGTGTACAATAAATATTATATATATTATATACAAAGCCCTTTGTTTTAAAAATAAGCATGGAGCAATAAGACAACAATTACAGCAAAACAACAAAGTCTCGTTGGCATCGAAGATGGAGCTTCCTTTCGGCTTTCACTCAACCCTGTCATCTGTGTAGCTCTGTCATCCAGATACGTGCGATCACTTCTTTGCCATTGTTTGCAGGAATGACGTCCTGATTGTTTCCGTAGCAGTATAAATTTTTACAGAAGCCAGGTTGCTAATCTTGCGCGCTCAAACCCTCCTCCTTTATCCAGGCTTGGGACTGGCTAGATTGAATCATTTCTGATCCACATTAGGATTATTGCTGTCATTATTGTGTCTAAGCTATTACACCATGCACTTATACCAACACGAAAAATGATTATCATTCGGATGTGAAGGACAAATTGTCAAAAACACTTGTTGATCCCTAGTAATGAAAGGATTTATCACATTGAATTTTAAAATACAAAGTTCACTAACTTTGTATTTTAAAACATGTTTTTATAAAAGTCCAAACATTAAAACAATCAATTCACAATATAGTAAGTTGTCCTTCGTTAAAGCAAAGATTCTGTATCTAAATGTCATTTTATTGATCCTCATAGCGCCTAGAAGTACAAACACACCACGTGTATGTCAGTTGCCGACATATACATTATTGAACCGCGACAATATACGTGGGATAAGTACATACAATCTACAGTGTAAGTGGTGCAGGCAAAACAGTTCACTAGACAATTGATAAATCCCATAAATACATTAGGAATACACATAAACATTTACCTATCGAGATGAGTAAACGATTGATGAATTATTAATAGTACTGTTGCTGTTAAACGCACCCACCCCCATTCTTTGTTAGAAACATATTGAGCATAAAATATGTTGGGATGTACTCATTGTTTACTATTAATAACCGATAGGGAGTATTTATCCCCGATGATGATGATGATATGTAGGTAGAAGAGATTAAATGTTTAAACCTGTCGATTGTAGATTAAGAGATTTAAGTTAATATTGAATCTGCATTAATACTGGGGTTGCAGCATGAGCTAGAGTGCGTTACTTATAATTGGACAAACAGGCTTGAGCTCTGTTTTTGGCATTAAGTTTAGGCTCCCGCTTGTTAGAAATGTCTTGCTGTCAATCAATAATAACCAAACTAACCAGAAATACATTTTGAATGCGGAAAAACAATATGCAATTTCATTAAATTTAATATATGAATGGATTGTGTTATGTGTTGTATGTAGTGATTAATGTTGCATCATTTTTGTATAGACATACACACTAATATTTTATGTTTGTGACTGAACAGAATGTATGAAATAAACTCATCTTCCAATTGACGTCTTCTATTATTTTAATTTGGGAAAAATGTGTAATTACTTACCAGTCTAATACACTAGCTATTTGACTTTCATTGTTGCACGTTTTAACTGAAATAAAATTCAACTTACTTTTCATGAAAACCTTTCGAGTAATCCTTAAAATTAAAAGTCTGGATCAATAAAACTGGAATTTTTTTGTAAAACTCTTTTTAAAATTTAAACTTGAGCAACCTAACATTATAGTAGACTGTATATTTTAAATTGCGTGACTATAAATTGAAAAAATTTCAATGCTTTAAATCTAATGAACTAAATTATAACATAGGACACAATTACAATGCTATTTTAGGAATTTATTGAATTTAAAGACTTTATAACAAAGTCTGTTTACATTAAAAAAAAATTATTTTTTTGAAAATATGCCAATCTGCAAATATTTAACGTTTACCTGTATTTGTGGAAAAACAGCAAAACTCTCAAAAAAATTAAGCATGTACAACATCGAGATAACTTTAACTCGTTCCAACGTTTATTATCAATATCATCAGTATATATATATCGATTAGTGTAATGTTAATTATTGATTTTTTCAGTCAATGAGAAGTTAAACATAATAAATTTTCCACTTCATTTGTCCAAACTGCATTGATGTCTGTTCATCTCCCCCCCGGAATGTCTGAACTTTGTCTATTTTCATCCATCTGTTTGTTCGTACATTTTTATAAAGCAGATGAATTTCATTCAAAATTTAATTTTTGCAAATTATTTTTATTAAACAAATGAACGTGATTATATTTAAATTATATTCACAAAAATTCGATTTTTAACTACTTGTCAGTAGATATAAGTAATATGTAAAGTGTTCAAAAATATTTTTGAGCATTATACGTATAATACATTTCAATTTCCAGGGTAGTTGGAAAAAAATATTTAAACTCATTAGTGTACATATAGTGTAAATATTTTTTAAAGAAATAATTTTTAGACTAAAACTGTGTGCACGTAAAAATGGGTAAAAATAAGTTCGTTTTGATAACATTTATTCACGCGGGAAAACTATTTTACCGTATTTTGAAGTAAGTACATTTAAATGGGTCTAGTTTTACTAGCCTAGAATAAATAGCTGATTGTTTAAGCATTTTAAACATAGCTTGTATAAATCCCTAACACATGTTTCAACAGCGCGACCATTTATTGGTTCATTACTGGACATGTGACTAAACGCTAATTGGTTGGAAAATTTAGCTCAGCCTCAGGGTCATTACAACCAGTAATTTTATTTAGCAAATATATCTTCTTTTGGCGGCACTTTTTGCAAATAATAACCAAGTAAAGTTCTCTTTTTTCATTTACAATAAATTCATTCTGGCATCAATCCGTATATATATACAGCCATTTCAAAAAGTATTAAATCTAAATTAATTTATGTCCAATTGTTTTTTCGTAAAAATAAATATTGAAAATAATAAATAATGTTAAGTACTTAATAGTTCCTTTATATATACTTAGAAATATTTATTTAAAAAAGCTGAGTCGGCCAAAATGGCACATTTTAAAGCTACTTCTATATTAACGTGGATAATAAGTTGAAATTACATAATTTATATAATAATTAGACTATTATTATCTTGTGTTTAATTTCATTAAAAATGAACAATAACTAATCCTTAAAATTGATGTAAAACGAACATTTAAATCTGCCCTGATTGTGATGTTACAGTAATTATCAAAATAAAAATTTAATTATTGTAATCTATATAAATAAAAATAATGAAAATATTTATTTTTTTATTTTAAATAAAATTTTTAGAACAAATCGAATAATTTATTATTTACGTTTAACCTTAAGATTCCGCTAATCTGCTAGTTTTGATTTCTGATTGCATCGTTTGTGAAATGGACAGTAGTGATAAAGATGTTTTCATCCTACCGAAAATAAATATCGTGTCATTAAAGAATTAAAAAATGCAGGATTTTCACCGAAAAGATTGGCAGATGTATACAGAGTTAACCTTTCAACAATTTATCGGATTATTAACGGTCGAAAACCACGAAATTATGATAATGTTGGAAGAAAATGTGCAACGACTACTACAGATGATCAGAAAATCGTTATAGAGTTGAAAAAATTATAATAAACCTATTTCAGAAACCAAAAGAAATAGTTTAAACAATTTTACTTATTCCACAATAAGAAACAGAGCAATTGAATCTGGTTTAACTCTACAATCACCAAAGGTTAAGCCATTTATTACCAAAAACAAAAGGATGATAGATTAGCTTTTTGTAAACTATGAAGTGAACGATACCTTTGTTATTGGCGTTCCGTATACTTTGCCGATGAAACAATGATTCGGGACGAACCATTTGGATTTAAAAACAAAGTGTTGTGTGAGTCAAGTTTTCAAAAACATTCACTCCCGGTTGTTATAAAAAGAAAGCCCACCCTCGACAAATAATGTGTTGGTTTGGTATTAAGTATAATCAACCTATCAAATGGAGAATTATATCTGGTACCTTAAATAGTAAAAAATTTATTTCAGTTATGAAGGATATTTTTCATTATGAAATGCAACACACTTATACTGGGGTTACTACTGTTTTTTCAGGACAATGCTCCATGTCACACGTCCAAGAAGGTAACGTCATATTTATCTAGATTCACTTTATTTGTTTTGTATTTACATTTAGACAGTAGAGAGGCTAAAATCGAAAAAGCTTTCTTTCATTCAATTACCACCTAACAGCCCAGATATCATTGTTATTGAAAAAGTGTTTAGTATGCTAAAGCGCAACATCAATAAGCATACCGAAATTGAGGATTTATGTAAACGTATTCGGTTTATTGTTCAATGTGAGATGAAACAAGAATATATCAACACTCTCGTTGACAGCATTCCAAAAACGCCTAAATCGGGTTGTTCAAAAGAATGGCGATCACAGAGTCTATTAAATTTTTTGAACTTTGTAATGTCCTTAATCATTTGGTAACTGAAAAAATTGCATGTAATCTGTATTTTTATTAATAGTTGACGTTATAATTCATGTTAATCATTTTACTCCATTTTCGATTTTGCACTGGTTGATATTTTATACATTTTTTTGACTTACAATATATATGTATATATAATTATAGTTTTTTCAATTATTATATAGTATTGTATAGTTTATAATCGAAGTGACCTTTTTCTTGTATACTATGTAGTTGCTAGAGAGGTTTTAGTTAAATAATCACATTCTTGCAGTACTTGTTGTGAGAGTTGTATTATTTGGTTTTCACTGCTTTGAATGCATTACGACAAACATTTTTCAGCAAGTGGACATTTAGTGAAGCCAAACAGGGACCCGCATTTAATGTCGGCGATGGAGATCAAACGTATGCCTACTTCAAGTTTGAGCCGAGCGCCATACCGATAAGCCATCCCGGCACTGTTACCTTTTTCAATGTGTCTAGAAAGTGGACATTTAACAAAATTGAACGAGAATCGGCTTGACAAAAAATTTAATTGTTTGAATAAAGTCAACAACATCAACAGTTGGTATCAAGGTCGCCTTCTTGTTGGTTCCAAGTTGTCTCGAATAATTGTCTACGGTTTTCCAAAACATGGATATATCGTTCGGTTTATTAACTTAGTTGTTGTTGTTGCCATGACAATGCTCTAGTCAAAATAACATATAAATCGTTTCATAAAGCGTTTTTTCAAGTACAGGTGTTACTCCAATAACGGTAAGATATAAAAATGAAGGTCACCTTTAATTTAGTAATCGCTCATCTATTTATCCAGTTAGTCACTGAGGCTGAAAGAAAAGTGTGTGTGTGTGTGTGTGTGTACATTATATGTAGGTAACCTATCGGAGCTGACAAAATAAAATTATTTTGTATTTTGAAAGTAAGTTTAAAAATTTCATTTTGTACAAAAAGTATTTTTTTATTTGTTTCAATAAAACGCAGGCTTGATACAATATCCCCAACTTTAAATACTCTGACTTTACAAGTTCCAGTTATTTAAATCTTGAATATATTTATAAAATTAATTGATAAAAAATTATTACGTAATTTTACATCATACATTTTATTAATAAATAATTACTCCATTAAAAAAATATAATTATAAAATAAAAAATTGTACATTCAGAAATACATTAATTGTTACATCTTAACGTACTATAAAAAACATGAATTATCAAGTATTTCGTAATAATTAAATCAGAACATAAATATTAATACTAAATGTATTAAAGTTAAAAATAGTTAACACAATTATGCATCACAGAAATAATAAAATAAATGGACAAAAACTGAAAAGTTTAGAGTTACACAAACCACATTATACCCCACAAGCACGCCAGTTAATAATGTCACGCTTTTCGGTGCAGTAAAACAATCTATAAACATTGATAATTGTAAATATTAAAATATAAAGATGTTGAAATAAATTTTACAAAATTATGTAATTAATAAAATATTTCTTAAATAGTAGTAACGCTACGCTGTACAGCTGTTTCATTTGTGTTCGAAATCATTAATAATGTACAGTTTTCAAGTTTCACAGACATTTGAACGCACCTTAAATAAAATGTATTTTGTAAATTTTTTACTCCGTTGGTTTTTATCGTTGACATGTAAATTGATCAGTTGTTACCGTTTGGAAAGCATTGTTCAGTACATGGACATTCTAGCGATGTCAAACGCGGGCCCGCATTTTAGTGCCGGTGGTGGAAATCGAACCCACGCTCACCCAGATCCAAATCGAGCGCTGTACCGCTAGACCACCCCGGTCTAATGGAACTATTGCTCACTGGATGCTTTAACCAGCCTCGTTTGCTAACAGACGTTGATTGTAGCAAATGCGGATTTGTATTAACTAACTACGTGACAATATTTATACAATTTACAAGTAGTTTTATTCCTGACACGTTTTTATAAATAAACGTGTAATGTGATAAAAATAAATATTTGTATGAATAAAAACGTATTCTGTTTTTAGATTTATTTATTTATTTATATATATATTAAGTAGATTATCTACAAAACTCAAAGTACATTTTAAGTGGTTTATATCAATGAAACACTTGAAACAAAATCGAAAATTACTTGAACTGAAAATTGCAAAAGTGTTTTTTATTATAATTATTTTTATACAACAAACACTACAAAATTAATTTAAAATCAAGGCCATGACAGTATTGACAAAAGTTGCTTAACTATTTTTATACGTTGATGGTTTGAAATTTTATATTTTAATTGTGAAAATTAAGTTTTCCATTACGATTATTTGTCTTTTAATGAAGATTAAATGTTATTAAGTATGTAGACTAGATTATCTTTTAATTTTGTAGAAACAATTGTAATTTAAAACCTTAGTAATGCACCAAATGATTCTGATATTTATATTATTATTATTTACATTATTATTATTATTATTATTATTATTATTGTTATTAGCAGTAGTAGTAGTAGTAGTAAAAGTAGTAGTAGTAGTAGTAGTAGTAGTAGTACCAGTACTATTTATATCTACCTAAAAATTTCAGTAAAAGAAAATTCTAGCACAATTGTAGATTAACAAATTAACGACAGGTGATAATGAAACACTGAACGTATGTAATTCTCTTAAAGTTTATAAACTATTAGTAATAATATAAAAGTTTATAAACTATTAGTAATAATATTAATAATAATAATAATAATAATAATAATAATAATAATAATAATAATAATAATAATAATAATAATAATAATAATAATAATAATAATAATAATAATAATGATAATAATAATAATAATAATAATAATAATAATAATAATAATAATAATAATAATAATAATAACCGTAGCAATTGTAGTAGTAGTAATATGTGAATAATTCAATAGCATTAAAATGGATTTCTGTTCGATTACCCCAAACGTCCACTTATTAAGAAATGTTCCTTATAAAAATTTCTAACCTATAAATTAGGAACTAGAATTTACTGTACTTTATTAAAAGGACTATGTGCTAATGTTACGTCGACCAATTCATGATGTCGCAATTCTACGCTTGTTATACCAAAAATAACCGTTTTTATTGCAGCTTGTTTGTGTAATTGAATAGTATTATTTGCAGTATGCTCATGTGTGAGTAATCGGTGTCACTAAAATGTAGTCATTCGGCATTTGTCCAACAATAACATCAAGTGGAAAAGCACACTCGGCGGTTTTTTATTGGCACCAGTGGAAAGTGAATGTATAAGCGTTTTACATATCTATATCAAGTGAATATGGCTAGTAGTATTTAATGAATACTTCCCAACATATTTTATGCTCAATATGCTTCTAACAAAAATGGGGTGGGTGCGTTTAACAGCAACAGTACTATTAATAATTCATCAATCGTTTACTCATCTCGATAGGTAAATGTTTATGTGTATTCCTAATGTATTTATGGGATTTATCAATTGTCTAGTGAACTGTTTTGCCTGCACCACTTACACTGTAGATTGTATGTACTTATCCCACGTATATTGTCGCGGTTCAATAATGTATATGTCGGCAACTGACATACACGTGGTGTGTTTGTACTTCTAGGCGCTATGAGGATCAATAAAATGACATTTAGATACAGAATCTTTGCTAGAACAAAGGACAACTTACTATATTATGGTTTTATCATTTTTAAAAATCTTTTTTTTCACTTCATATTTAGTATATTGATAAACTTTTTTTTTAAATTTTATATTAGGCGTTTCCATATTATATGTATAACGAATTTGAACAAGCAGTTATCAGCAGATTTCTAACGCTTTATTTTTGTTTCAATTAAACGTAATAAAGTATTTTTTACCAAAGTGATTATGTTATTTACACTTTAATTATTCACAATTAATTAATTAATTATTTTTTTACAAAACTAAAATGTTTGTTTTTAGATTTATTGAATAAATAGTGTTCAAATAAAAAGTTAACATCAATTATAAATGAAATTAATGTATAAACTAAATAAATTAAATTAAATAATTATTAAACTTTAACCTTAAACATAATAATTATTTCTTCATTTAAATATGAGTGTATACAAACAAAGAAATTTGTGCTACATAACATTAATTTATAATAAAATAATTTATTTAAAATATTTTGTTATATATAAAATTGTAAATAATTTATTGTGTAAAAAATCGGTTTATACTTAAAAATATATGATGTTAAAATTAATGAATTTCGAAATATTTCCCACTTACAAGTTATAAGCCTTTTTGAATAATATTGCAATTAGTAAATTAGATTGTACAACCGCATTCTGCAATTCCAATTATTATGCATGACCAAACAAGTACAAAGTGCAATAAATTGAACTCAATTAGCATCAATAAAATGCATATGTTTTTGACATAAATACTCAAAATAAGTTTGCATTTTTAAGACTAACATAAGTTTAAAACAAGGACGACCCTATGTAGATTATCAACTAGTAAACAAAATAATAATTTTATGATTACAAAAATAAAATCTTGACAATTAATATTTAAAGAAATATTTCAAAATATTTCATTTGTACAATTGGAAAAAGAAAACAAATCATTCAATTTCAAGTTGGTAACAACGTTTGTAGAGGTTTTGCCAAAATTGTATAATGAAATAACAATATGTACAGCTTAGAGTTAATTATGGGGGAAAACAATGAATATTACTTAAAATATGAAAAAGTTATCACTTTTATCATCTGCTTTTGCACATGTATGCCATGTTTTATTACATAATGTATTTTTAAGCAAGCAATTTGCTCTTTTATTACTTTTGTTAAAATCTTCATTTTGAGTCTAAATTAGAATTTTATATTAATGATAATAAAAATGTCAGCTTTTTTATTAATACTGCTAAGTTAATGTTTGAAATATATTTAAGTAAAACGTAGATATGCTTCATATTATTAAGTAGTGTTCTAAAGCCTAATTCATAACACTGCATTGATTTCGACATGAGACTGTTCACATATTGTACATATTCATTCAGTTCATTTTGGTTGGTGAAGTGATCACCACTTCATTATTTTCTATATTTATACGGCATAACAAACGATCGACTTCGATGAGATGATACGTATAACAAACGTAGGTGAATAACGAAGTTTCTTGGCTGGTAGACGGCATTCTTGTGACATCTCCACTGTTTACAATGATAGACGGGGCAGTCTGATTTTTTGTCAGGGTTATCTCCCTTAGTCTAACGGCTACATATGGTATACATATACTTTAAGATACCTTTTAAGTATCCTGAGTGTATGCTCACACCCACCAGCTACAGCGGAAGCCTAGTTATACCGCTGTGCACTCAGATCCTGCTTTTATTAGTCTACATATATCCACCAATGCCAAACCAGAAATGTATGTGAATGTACTTTAAATTTTGTTCAAACTGTTTTACTACAAGCAAAACCGCTCCAATTCTAAATCAATATTCAATTTTTAGGTTTAAATTGGTTTACTATTTGTGTAAAACTGTGACACGAAAAAACACAATTTTTAACCAACTTCATTATAACTTAACTTTCTCCTTAATTCTAGTATGTGACTTGCAATTATTTTACTCCTGAAATAGTTTTAACATTCAACCAAATCAATGTTTGTGCACAGTTGTGTTGTGTGTTTTTACAAGTACTTTTTTAAACATTCATTTGTTTATACATGTGTTAACTATTTCAGTATAGCTTTATTTATATAAAGCTTTTTTATAAATAACACTTTTTTGCCAAGTTTTGTTAATTCCAAGTATGTGGACAAGATTATTTATTTTTGCCCAAATGCCTTGATTCATTTTTAAATACCAATGTCGAGGTGGCTTAGCGGTACAGCGCGCAACTCAAAGATGGGTGAGCATCGGGGTTCGATTTGCACCACCGGCCCACCAAATGCGGGCCTACCTTTGGCGTCACTAAACAATGTTCACTGTGTTTCCCGTAAGACATTCAAAATGGTAAAAAATTAAAAACACGCAATATTTCGTTATTTTTTTATTTCAAAATAGACTTTTTAAATTTAAACAAACACTAGCGTTTTACAAATACAATTTCGAGTGTGTGAAGTAATTACAGTATAACTATTAGTATTAAATGCCCTTTTTATAGTAGTTATGTCAAATTTATTTTAACATTTCTTCATGTCGATCTGCGATTATTTAAAGCATCGGGTTCCCTTTATAATTGCAAATAAAAATAATAGAAGACGTAAATTGTGAGATGAATTCATTTCGTATGTCCTCTTCTGTCACTAACATGTAAAGAATCAGTATATATATATATATATATATATATATGTACATATGATGTAATTAACTTAGCATTAACAGCTACACAAACATACACATACGCAATATGCCTATGTTGAGTCCAAGCTAAATTTAATCAAGTTACAAATTGTTTTTGTGCACCAAGATAATGTGCCCATTAGACCAATTTTATCAATGGTCAATTCGCCATATCATAAATTGGCCAAATGGTTAAAATAAATAATTGATCCAGTTGAAAAACGCATGAATGTAAATAACTGGAAAGACGCATTTGAATGTGTTGATCACGTGGATACAATAAATGGTCGGAACAAAATAATGGCCTCAATTGACATCGAGTACCTTTATAAGAAACTGTGCATTATTTAAGTGACTCCATTATGTCAAACAAAATCAATTCCAAAATTCCGGTTGAATACTTGCAAAAATTAATTCTACCTTAATTTTTGTAGCAAATCCTATATCTAAACGGATGGGATAGCCATGGGACCAACATTGGCGAATATTTTTCTATCAAAAATTGAAGATTCAATAAAAGGAGAAATAAAAAAGATGGTTCTATACAAACATACTAGATTCACTAGATTCCTGTTTAGTGAATGGATGTTAGAATACATCCAGGATGCTTAAAAGGTATCCCAAGGTAACTATTTACCGTATGTAGCCGGTTAGGCTTGTAAATCCGTCAACCGGAGTCAACTCTAAAGAAGATCGTTTTGTCAATTCCCGTGAACACTGGTGTTGGCGCAAGTTCGCAATCTTTTAGCCAAAAAACTTCATTTATCCTTCAAGATCAATTCACATCCGACAACCTTTTCGTATAGGAATTCGGGAAGCTATTCAAACTTGGAATTAATGAAGAGACGGTTCTGCCACCAACTGATAATTGTTTGATATTACAAACAGTAGCAAAATAATTCACCTACGTTGTATGTTTATTTATTATGGCTCACAATAAGCAAGACGTATATCAATTACTGCAAATCTTCAACAACATTTATCCCAATGTCAAAATCAAATAGGAGTTTGAGGAAAATAATACAATTAATTTTTTGGACGTAACACTGGTACGAAGAAATGATGGATCCATTCAACGCAAGATTTACCACAAACCTACCTGAATCGGTTGATATCTCCATTTTGAAAGTTTGCAACCGATTCAACAAAAATGTGTACTGGTTAAAAGAATATTTAACCTTGCACAAATAATATGTTCAAGTGACACCATTGATAAATAATTGGAAACCATAGAGCAAACACTAAACAATAATGGATATTTTGAAGAATTTATCAAATTCTATTCAGTCACTGAGATCTAAAGAAGAGAAACGATATTGACAAGCCGATATTTATAAAACTGCCTTTTAAAGGAGATAATGTCATGAACCTCCTAAAAATTAAGCTTAAAAGTGCGATCAAAATGATACACCCATTGATCCCACTGAGAATGTTATAAATCACAACAGGTCTACCTCTATCGAACGTAAAAATTGCTAAAGCAATATTTTCCACCTCCCGTTCACTTGCAGTTGCGGCGACAAATATATTGGTCGAACAACTCGTATCCTAGTTGAACAGGTCAAAGAACACGTTCCTAATTGGATCGGTAAAGAGTCCAACTCAAATGAACGTTAGTACACTTTGTCACTATTACGTCATTTGGTTCAAACAAAACATCAAGTTAACTTTAAAGTGCTGATAACTGCTCAAACTATTATGTCAAAAACACTTGAATCTGTTTACATTCACACATTAAAATCCATTTCGTGTGCACAAAATCAATTTGTAACTTTATTAAATTTGGAGTGGACTTAACATATGCATGCTGCATATGTGTATGTATGTGTAGCTATTAATGTTAAGATAATTACATCATATATTCTTTATGATTCTTTATATATTAGTAAGTGAAGAGAACATACGAAATAAATTCATCTCACAGTTTACATCTTCCATTATTTATATATGAAATCCATTTTAAATGTTGTATTAAAGAAATATACTTTTTAGGTATTCATTTGTTTTTGAAAAATGATTTTAAGTACATGAATTAATAATTTATTAATTATTATAAAAGATATATTTATTTAATAATTTTATTTATATAGATGTTTCTATTGAACTATGAACGCGTTACACATTCTACACTTTGTAAAATCATTAAACAAACATTTCTCATCACAAGTAAAATTAAGTGTGCAGTACTTTGTACAATGTATTGCTATTTTTAATTGCGAATAAAACCAATCAGCAATAAAACTTTTTAATTATTGTTGCAATATTTATTTTATGGGATGCAGCTGAATTTCAAAACATGAACCACAAAGATTATTACTTCATTTTAAACGTAATGTTTACAATATCTTCAGTCTGATTACAACTCAATTAGCACATTTATAGTTGATTAAAAAAACATTTTTACAACACACTAGTTGTATTTAATTAATTGGTATTGATTGAACTTTGTTTTCATTAACTTTACAGCTCTTGTTTAATTGGTTCATCAACTTTCTTTTATCTCATTCCCTAATCCTAGTTAATTAACTATATTGATTACATTTTGTTTTGCAGTATTTATGGAGAGTTTTGTTTACTTGAAATGCTTTTTGTGATATGAGTTTTTGTTAATATAAATCGGTTAATAACAAAGTAAGTTACTTCCATTGTTATTGAAAAGTTTTAAAAATCTCTTTTTAAGAGGAAACGTTAAATCAAATGTTTGACCATTGGTAAAACTGGAAATGACTCACAACATAAACTTTTCTCATGTTTTTAGGTTTATTACTATAGTAAAAATGTTTTCTAAAAATACATAATTCAAATTCTTAACGTTTTTTTTACATATTACAATTTTGTTTGTTTGGTACCGGGAATGGTCTAACAGTAGAGTGCTGGACCCAAATTTGCCCAGAAATGGGTTCGACCGCTGATTCCGGCACTGTAAATGCAAGCCTCCGTTTGACTTTGTTAAACATCTACTTACTGAAAATTGTTTTCTGTGAAATATTGAAGCAGTAACAACTACATATCTATTGAATGTACCGCACAGACTGAAATAACTAATACGCCATATTTGTAGCTGGATCAATACAGGTTCGAATTTAATCACTGGCACTAAATGCGCAATCTTGTTTGGCTTCGCTAAAAGTCGATTTACTAATAAATGGTTTGCGTCAAACAATAAAAAACCAAACAAATAAATTAAAATTAAAATAATATAAAAAATACACACTACTTTTGCCAATCATTTTATCGCTATATTAAAAAAAAAACCTTTTTGTATTAAAATTAAAATTGTTTGTTGAAACATTTATTTGAACTTACAAATTTTCATATATTCTGGTTTAAGTAATAAATAATAATAATAATAATAATAATAATAATAATAATAAATGTAGGTTAGTGTTCAAATAATATTATCAATATATCAGCAGTTATTTTCCAAATTGGTTTTTTCTATATGCACTTGACAACGTTTTATTATTTTATCTGTTAACAATAATTTATAGTTGGTTATAATTAATGGAATTTATACAATGGAAATATTTATGTTATTATAATTTAAACAGTACGGTACACTAATGATTTTTTTCCAAATAATTATTGCAAGTACAATTAGCATATTTACAGAATTCAGTTGTGAATGACTTTTCTATCATTATCGATAGTAGGTTAGATACTTTAGAAAACGCAACATTGGTACATTTCTTTCGAATTAAGTGTTTGACAGATAAAGCAATTTGTCAGTAAGCAAAGTTCTCGACGAGCTTCAACATTGAATGGGATCCAAATATCTTTCAGTTAGAGACGATCACTGTAACACATTCCAATTGATGGCCATTGAATGTTTATTTTTGCAACTTTAAGTGTTTGACAAGAAACGCGCCTTTTTCAGCAGTGGTAAAGCCAAACGCGAATCCATATTGGGTGGGCAGATGGTGGGGGATCGAATTCATGTCGACACAGGTGGTGTCGACGCAGTGATGAAGCCAAACGCTAGTCCATATTGGGTGGGTCGATGGTGGGGGATCGAATTCATGTCGACGCAGGTTTGAATCGAGCGCTGTACTGCTAAACCATCCCGGCACTTTTAAATTACTAATTCGGTTGTGTATTAGATTATTACAAATTCCTTTTGATTTAAAGTAGGCATAGAGAAACAAGTTAACAGTAACAGATAAAACAACAACAAAGTCCCATAATTCAATAAGAACATGAGACAACAAAGTGATTTGAACATTGTGCCAATATGTTTATTCGATCGTATGAGACATTCATTTCAATGACATCTTCCCGGATGGTTCTTAGCCAAGTTTTATGTAATCTACCTCAGCCTTTCTTCGATTACTTTTCAATCGTCCATTCCAAAACCGTTCTTGCCGATCTTTCGGGTGATAAACCCAGAATTTGGCCAAATAATTTGCTTCGTCTATTCGAAGATTAAGCTTCCATTCGGCTTTTACTCATTCCTGTCATTTGAGTTGTGCTATCACTTCTTGGCTGTTGTTTGCGAGAATGGCATCCTCTTGTTGTTTCTGTATCAGTATGAACTATTTACAGAGGTCAGCTTGGTAACATTGGGCTCATCCTTTATCCAGGCTTGGAACTGACCAGACTAGTTCATTTCAGATTTTCTCCAAGCTTATACTCAAAACAATAAATCGGTGGTTAAATCTAAGCATCAACCTTGTGGATTGCGAAAAATGAGCAATTATTTAATTACAATAACTGGCAAAGCTCTAATGCTAACTAAAAATAATTGTAAAAATAGTAGAATTTTAATAAATCTGCAGTGCTATTAAGAGTAGCAATTAATCAAACATGAATCTTTTTGTGTTGAAATGCAAAATGGTTATTGTAATAACAAAAAAAAACGATACTTTAAAAATTGTTTAAGGTGTAAATATTTTTTTGAGAGCAGCAAGCGAGTTTTTTAAAGGAGAGAGGTTGCATTGAGTAAATTCTTACTCTCCATAAAATTAATAAGGAATACCAAAAATTTCAGAAGTTACTTACAGTTAATTTTATCAATTTTAACAAAATCTTTTGACAGCGTTTATGGAGAATTCTTGTATAAAATTGTTAAGTTGTATGGAATAATATTGACGTATGCAAATATTATGCGTTCGTTATACCAAAATTCTCATTGTTTTATTTAAACAAAAAGTGGCCATATCGCTGTGTTTGAAATTGTTGCAGAAATACACCGGAGATACATTTTGTCACCGTTTTTGTTTTTACTGGCAATTGATTTTTAATAGAATTAGGTTTATAAATAATCCGACATATGCCATCAAGTGGAACCATGGCAGATTAACAGATTTGGAATTTTCAAATGATGTCCATTTACTCAGTGAGACACCAAAAATGATGCAAAATTTGACTACACGCCCCTGTAAGATCAGTTTTCAAGTTAGACTGCGTATTACACCTTTTCAAAGACAAAAGTGCCGTGGACAAAGCCAAATAATATTTTGGTCATCAAATATAGTCGACAAGATATTGACAAGATATCTGGGAAGTATTGGTGGTAAAAACAGAAAAACCGAAATTGATGTTAAAGTCAAATTTGGCTATACAAACAATGTCAGTCTTTTATGAATTCAAATCAATACGGTCATGTTCGTCCATTCGCCTAAAAACAAAACTTTGTTTGTATGCATCAATTACAATCCTACAGCAATATGTGAAAGCGAAACGTTTAAGCAAATCGTTAAAATTAAAAAATGGCAAATACTTTTCATCGCCGGTGTCTTAGAAGTATTTAAAAGATTTTCTAGCGTATTCACATTCAAAACAGCCAACATCATTACAATTAGACGAAGGAAATTACTTGATCAAATTCTACGTTTGCCGCTCATAAGACCAGTAAGAATGGTGTTGGAATGGACAATTGAAAATGGCAAAAGAAAGGTTGGGGTAGGCCACAGAAAAGTGGGCCAAGAACTACTACTAATCTGGGTAGTTAAACGGTTGATAACTTCGCTGTAGCCGGTCTGAAGTCCAGTTGACAAAAGAAGGATGATTAGACCACAAGGTTGTCAGCCGGGCCTCCAAGAATGGATGACAAAATTAATCAAACTGCAACACAGCAGTGAAAACACGATTTCAATGACAGGGATAAGTGAAAGCCGAACGAAACTCAATCTTCGATATGCAGGAGTTCCAATCACGTGAAACAATCTTATGGTCAACATCATGAGACACCGCAGTCGAGTAGAGGATATTCAAGTGCCAGTCAGGTAATTATGAATGCTGTTTTTGAAAAATCGCACTTTATCCCGATGTCCTAATGTCTTGAATTCAATCTAACAATTACTTGGCCCAACAATCATAGTTCGAACTTTATGACCTTATTACAAACAGACCAAAAATTACTCGGTCCAATTCTACATTTGCCTTCCAAAAGACCAGTAAGAATGGTTTTGGAATAAACAATTAAAATGGCAAAAAAAACGTTGGTAGACTTAGGAAAACGTGACTAGGACACAAATTCTGATTGAAATCGAATGTGACGTGGGATTAAACGAAGATTGTGGCAAAAAGTTCAAGCATATGCAACCGTCTTATTGTCCCCATGCTCCTCAAAGCGACAGGGTTTTGTAATGTCAATTGTAATTCTTCAATTTAAATTTTTTCCAACACTCTAAGCCGAAACCAATTGTTCTTATTTCTATTATCGTCATTTGCAAACGAAAACAATTAGCACATTGTCGACAATTATGCATTAATCAAAACATCGTTTACTCTTAATTAAGCAATTTTTGTACTTCATTTGAATCAAGTTGTTTAATAAAAGGTTGTATTATATAGAGTTGCGCATAATGAAAACCTACTTAGACAATTAATCTATTGGTAAAACAGTTATCATTAAAACTGTTAATCACAATAAGTGTTTTTCTCCTCATCCATTATCACATAAACAATTTTTGTTTTTCAATAAAAAATAATTACAATAATTAATGTAATCCCTCACAATTTTCTTAATTAACACACAATGGTTAGAAATTTTGTTAATTAAATTTAATCCAAATTCAATTAAGTCGATTTTTATTTTTTTTTATTTTTAAATATTTTATTGACATTTTAGAAGTTATTAATTAAAAAAAGTCATTTGTTTTTGCAATGTCATGTTTCAAAAATTTCGTTTGCTCTTATAAAACAAGTCAGTTCATAAACTGAAGGTCGATCGCTAATTGGTCAATTACCAAAAATATGGATCAAACGCTGATTGGTCATTTATGTAGCCATATAAATTAAGAAAATCGCTCGGTACTCACAAATCTGCATATTAAGGAATGTACTTTATTCAGCTTTCACACTCCATCCCGTCATTGGGAATTGTGCAACTTGTACTTTGTCGCTGTAATTTGATCAGATGACACAGCCTTGTTATTTCTTTATAATTTATTATTAAAAAACATCAGGTTGTGGCAACCTTGCCTTCTCCTTGTGTAGATCAGACTTGGGACGGGCTGCATGAGGATTGGTTACAAAACTTGATAACAATATATAGAGTCTTTGAGGCGCAACATTCCAAATAACAGCAACGAGAACAACACCTCATTATTGCCAAAACACATCTCCGTTTGAAAATGGTACAAATATTCTTGAAAAACAAGTAGAAGTCTAATTATTTCTATTGTGATTATAAACACTTTTCGTAATTGTATTATTACAATTGTTATTATTACAATCTCGGGGGTTTGGATAATGCTTACAAAGTTTTAATTTCTAATGATAATCCTGACTGTTCATCCTCCATGTAGTGCATTCTGGACTAGGTGCATCTAGACCAATAACAATGGGGATTAAGTGAACAGCGGTATATCTGGGCTTTCACTAGATTCCCGTTTAGTGAATGGGTGCTAGAATACATCCAGGATGCTTAAAAGGTATCCCAAGGTAACTATTTACCGTATGTAGCCGGTTAGGCTTGTAAATCCGTCAACCGGAGTCAACTCTAAAGAAGATCGTTTTGTCAATTCCCGTGAACACTGGTGTTGGCGCAAGTTCGCTATCTTTTAGCCAAAAAACTTCATTTATCCTTCAAGATCAATTCACATCCGACAACCTTTTCGTATAGGAATTCGGGAAGCTATTCAAACTTGGAATTAATGAAGAGACGGTTCTGCCACCAACTGATAATTGTTTGATATTACAAACAGTAGCAAAATAATTCACTTACGTTGTTTTATTTTGTTTTATCTGTTTGAATGAATGCTTTACGAGAAACCTTTTTCAACAAATGGACATTTATCAAATCGAAACAAGGGCTTGCAGTTGGCGCCTTGAGTCTACCGCTCGCTATCAACGTTGGATTAAATTGACGATTATTCTATAAAATGCTGCATTCAATATTGTACAAACATTTAATATAATATTGAAATAGTCTATTTTTGGAAAAAAAATTGGAAATGATTTTTTTATATTTAGAAAAATAATAACATTTCTAATTGTTTTGTAATTTGTTTTTTTTTGTATAAAATTAAATGTTTATTTTATTGTTTAATGGAACTAACAGTGTTGTAAAAACCATTGTTATGTATAAAATAATTATTTTGTTTATTTATTCCTTGTATTATGACAAATTAGGAAACTAAGTTAAATTGAACTAAATAATAACAATAATAATTTTCTACTTTCTGACATGCTAATTAATGGAAATAAGCCAAATTAAAAGTTGCTTATTGAAAGTCATTTTTGTCATGCTTGGAGGGTGGGTAGGTACAAAAACAAAAATTTAGCTTAAAAGGTCAATCAATTACATGTGAATTTATTTCGTCTAGAATAATTAATATTTGATGCTAAATATTGTCGATTGAAGCTTTTAAAAATCAATCGCCATAAAATTATACAAGTGGATTTAATCTTATAACGTTCGTTTTTTGAAATTTAGTATAGCTAACACAAATAGTATTTAAATTATGAACTTGTTAAATTTCCTTTCAATTAAAATTGTGTATACTTTGTTTTATTGCAAAAAAATTAAATTAATCTGTATAAATTTAAATATTACTTATTACAATTACTAAGTAGGATTTTACAATTCCAAAAAAATTCCTAACTCACTTCTAAGCGGTTAAAAAATGAAAAATAGTTGAAGCGTAGAATATATATATATATATATATATATATATATATATACCTACATAATCAAAGATTTAATAAACATGCATTACTAACATCATTGCTAATTGAAAATGTTTTTTCTATTAATTATTGACCTCCCTCATACGAATGAAACGATTTAAATTGGAGTAGACAACTTGTTTATTTAACCCAATTTGCTGTACGATAATTTGCTTTTTTACATAGTTCCAATTCACAACTTATTATTGGCATAAATGTTGTATGAACTTGAATAAATAGGTTGTTTAATAACATTGTGTACTTGGACTTTTCGCATGTATGCGTATGCATACGCGTGAAAAACCAGCAGGAACGGTTTTCGAATGGACAATGGAAAAGGGTAAACTACAGAAAACTTGGTTAAAATCTATTCGGGAATATCTAATTGAAATGAATGTCTTGTGGGATCGAACAAAAATATTGACAAAATGTTCGAACAAATGAAGTTATTTTGTTGTTCCATGTTCTTTTCGAATTATGGGAATTTGTTGTTGTTTATGTCCTTATTGTTATTTTGTTACTTCATGCTTATTTCAAAATAAAAGAGTGTTGTAATAATAATAATAATAATAACAATAATAATAATAATAATAATAATAATAATAATAATAATAATAATAATAATAATAATAATAATAGTAAACTTTCCATTAATTTAATTTTCTTATTTATAAAAGTTAAAAATAAAAACTTTACAAATTAAACCACATTATAGTATACAATTTTTAATTATCAATCATTTATTACGCCGCAATAATTTTTGCCATCACTAAATGTTTATTTTTTAATTATTGGTTGTTGTTTTATTGGAATAATTAAAACGTTTTTGCTATTTTACAAACCACAAGGCATTTTTACAATAATTTGTGTAAATATTTAAATTTAATGTTTGATGTTTTATTAAAAAATATTATCATACAGTAAATAATTAACCTATAACTAACTCTGTCCAATTAATTGGAAAAAAGTGAACATTAATGTTGTGTAAAAGTCAAGCTTGAAATTAACAACCCCAGTCCGTTAAAACATGCATTGTTTAACAAAAATGATTAAAACATATCCAAACTAAACAATACTTATAAAATACCTTAATTTTATTTAAAAACTTCAAAAAATTAATGTTAAAATTAAAAAATAATTAATCCAAATTAATTTGTTGTTTTTATTTACACGCTAAAATGAAAAAAATGTCTTTTATTGAATTACCTTAATTTTATTTAGAAACTTCAAAAAATTAATGTTAAAATTAAAAAATAATTAATTCAAATTAATTTGTTGTTTTCATTTACACGTTAAAATAAAAAAATTTCTTTTATTGAATTACCACTTAACAGTCCGGAAATAAATGTTATTGAAACATTTTCCAGTATGCTAAAGCGCATACTGAAATTGAGGATTTATGTAATCGTATTCAATTTGTCGTTCCATTTGAAATGAAACAGGAATTTATCAACAATTTTATCGACAGTATTCCAACCGCCTGGATCACGTCTTTAAAAAGAAAGGCGATTACATTAATTACTAAACATTTTGTGCTTCATTATTCAATTAATCATTTGATAACTGAAAAAATTCCATGCTCCGTATTGTTTTCATATTTGACGTTATATTTTATACTAATAATTTTACTCGTTTTTTTTTAATTTTGAATAAGTTTAACTTTTATATAATGCTTTTTATATTAACAATGGATATTAATAAAATTGTAATTGTATTTTATTTATATTATAGTATTGTATCTAGCCTGATTAAACTGAGTTCTTTTTCTGTCTTAGTTTAATAACTAAGTTTTTAACACTAATTATTTTAGGAGTTGTATATATATATATATATATATATATATATATATATATATATATATATATATATATGGTTTTTACTAATTGAATGTTTTATGAAAAACACGTTTTAGTAAGTGGATATTTAGCAAAACCAAAAAAGGGACCACGGTTAGTGCCGGTACACAAGTAACAGTACATAACTGCATGTTAACTTACAGTAGTACAATATGAAATACAGTAAAAAAGAAATCATAATTTAATTTTTAAATGTCCGAACATTGTATAATACAATCAAACTAACGCAAGTTGCTTTACAAAATAAAGTATTATAATCTACATATTTGAGAATTTAGAAAACCCAGGTAGATTAAATTAAAACTATAAAATAAACAAAAATAACTTATTGGTTGCACATAAAAATTTATCGTAAAACTTGTTCAAGATATATTAAAATGTAGAAAAGTTAAAATCTTTAATCTAAACCTTTAGCTAAAAATTCAGACAAAATGCACAACACAGATTATTATTAATTTAACTTCTATTTTTGACCTTGTTTGGTACAAAGAACTCTACGAGGAAAATAAACTTGTACTAGCATAATTCTTTAAATAAATAAAACACACGAAATGTCAAACAGGAATTTTCTTAGTATTCTATTTCTAAATACATTTAAAAGTATTCCAAATTAAAGGTTTGTTTTATTTTATAAAAAATTACTTGTTAACCAAAAAAATTTTTTAAATTAATTTTTTTAATTGTTACAGTAAACATATAGTACTGGGGTAGACAAAACTCAAACTTGGCTGAGTTTAATTTTAAATTCTACTACCAAAATTAAATATAGCATTTTTGTTTGGTTTGATTAACATTTTATGTAAAATATTGAAACAGTAATGAATAAATAAATATGTTGTAGCGTTTATTTTCAAATTAATAAAAACTAAAAAACCGAAATTTATATTGAAACTAGATTTGGAAAAGTAATGATAATCTTTTATAAAATTAATTTAATTTAATTGTGTTCTACCTTCTACTTAAAAATAAAGCTTTATTTGTACGTATCAATTGGTTTGTATGCAAGTTGATATTTGATAATTTGAACCGAATACTAATAGGAGCCTCTTCCTATATAACTCGTGAAAATATCTGAATACTTGAAGTAAAAATTGAAGACTTGAAAACAAACACAATATTTATAAAATTGTAAATAATTTTATTACCTGTGTTTTAGAACATGTTAAAAATTACCTAATGCAATTACATTGTAAATGAAAAAATAATTGGTTTATCTTAACTATATACTATTATAATCGCACAAAAAGTGGAATTTTAAACCTAGTGTTTGAATAGCCAACAAATGCAATTTTAGAATGTGATAGAAGTAAAAAGCAAAGCGCAAAAAAATTGACTATATATATATATATATATATATATATATATATAACTTAGTTAAAAAACATGTATTGGCTTAAGTATGCAGTATAACTCCGCCTAGTTTAGATCAGAAATGATTCAATCTAGCCAGTTCCAAGCCTGGATAAAGGAGGAGGGTTTGAGCGCACGGTTAGCAACCTGGTCTCTGGAAAAAATTTATACTGCTACGGAAACAATACAAGAGGACGCCATTTTGGCAAACAACGGCAAAGAAGTGATCGCACGTATCTGGATGACAGAATTACACAGATGACAGGGTTGAGTAAAAGCCGAAAGGAAGTTCAATCTTTGATTTTTCATGTTTTCTTTGAATTACAAGACTTTGATGTTAATTTTTGCTGTAATTGTTATCTTATTGCCCCATGCTTTTTTTTAAAGCAAAAGGGTTTTGTAATAATAATAATAATAAATGCAGTATAACGAAAAATACACTCACATTAACTGACAGTGTTGCCTTATTTTCAAAAACAAAGATGTTAAATAATAATAATAATAAAAATAATAATAATAAAGATAATATTTCCGTCACAATTATTTGTTTAATCTAAATTTACCTTTAAAAAATTTTGTTTTACAGCAGTTTTAATTTTTTGACGGATTTTTTTAAACTTTGAATATATTTAATGACATTAATCATTAATACATCTATTAATGTATTTATTATTTATTGTACATAAAATTAAAACTTTTAATAATTAACTTTACAAAATTTATATTATCCTACATTTGACAACCCAATGATTAATTATTTTTATTTTTTTGTAATTTTTTTATTGTTGCAATTCTCATTATTTTGCATATGCAACTAAAGAAAATTATTTTCATCATTTTTTATAAACAATTTGTTTTATTTATTGATTAAGTTCTACTAAAACAAATAAAACACATAATAAAAACTTGTTACTTAAATTAATAAAATTAAAATGCTCAGATAATAAGAACAACTGAATTATTACATTGTTGTAACAAAATAATTTTTGACATTCTATACTGAAACTAAATGATGATGATCTTCGTTTGGCTGCGTCAAATGTTTGCTTTCAAAATAATGTTTTTAATAAAACAATTAAATAATAAACAGGAAAATTTTTTATTGTTAAATTACTTTTCATATTTTTATTAAAACAATTTTTTTAAAATATATTACAAAAAATAATTTATTAAATAACATTTTCACAAACCGTTAATTAAAATTAAATTAAAAATTGATAATTGCATTAAATCCAAAACATAACAAAACAACTATGCGTTTGATATTAATATTATTAGTGTGCCTTATAATGACTCATTCTATGTATAGCAATTTTAAATATTTTTTTAAAATCACATGCATACTATATAGACTATATTTATATTCATTAACATATGACATTTTATTTCACTTTGATCCCATTATTTGTACTACTACTTTTTTTTATATTGATGGTAAAAATGTATTTTATGCTGAATGTATCTCTAGTGAGATATTAAAGCTTAATAATAATAATAATAATAATAATAATAACATAAATACATTAGTACGTAAAATGCTAATCAGGTTAGAATTTGATTAACATGTACGTATTATAAGTAATTGCAATTAAAAATTGGTACTTTTAAAACTTCTTTAATGAAACCTTTTTTTACATGTAAGATAAAAAAATTAAAAATAGGTGTAAAATTTAATTTTAGTTTGTTTAATAAAAAACAAATGGCTATTTTCCCTTTTGAATAAGATATTTTTATCTCTTGGTTTGAATAATGTTTTACTACTTTATACAGTTTTTGTAATTTTTTGTTACTGTTAAATTTACTTAGAATTTATTCCTTTGTTTTTGCGAAATTTTAGTAGTCTTTACATCCACTGTTTTCTACATTTTATTTATCAACTGTATAAATATGTTAATTAAGCGCTTGTAAAAATTGCATTTTAAACATACAAAAATATTTAAAATATAAAATTTATGAAACGGTAGAATTACTTACAATTCTAAAATAAATTAGTTTCCTAATTTAAAAACAAAACATAATGTGAAGGTTTATCATTTTAAATTAGTTAAAAATAAATTTTAATGCACACAATAAATATTTGACTTGCACACTTTGAAGAACTAAAATATATTAAAATATTCTATTTTTAAATTAATCAGTTAAAGTAAAAGTTCGTTAAAATGTATATTACAATTTAAAGAACAACTTGTCATTTTTAATTTATCTAAATAGCAGAGGTAATAATAGCACTTTAAACTGAGTAAGTACTGGTCCTTATTCCATTACCGGCAATAAATGCAGGCCCCTGTTTGGTTGTGCTAAATGTCTACTCAATAAAAGTTTTTTTGTTAAACATTGAAATAACAAAATACGAATAATAAAACAACAATTTGTAGAAACTAAAACAAACTCTTGTATTTCCATAACAACGATATAATAATATATAATAATAATAATAATAATTATTATTATTATTATTATTATTATTACTATTATTATTTCAATTTATTTCAATTTTAAAGTAACAATTAGGATATTAGTCATTATATATATATATATATATATATATATATATATATATAGAGAGAGAAGAGAGAAGAGAGAAATGAAAAGAGGAAAAGAGGAACGTTTCTTATAATAGTTATCAACGTTGCTACTTTATTTAATTACTGATTTGTTGTATTGTTGGTTTGTTTAGCTAAAAATAATTTATTTTAATATTAACATAGTGCTAATATCCATTACTTAGCAATAGCGAATAATAATAATAATAATTTTTTTTTATTTTTTTATTACAAAACCCTTTTGCTTTAAAAAAATAAGCATGGGGCAATAAGATTACAATTACAGCAAAAAATTAACATCAAAGTCTCGTAATTCAAAGAGAACATGAGACAACAAAATGTTTCCATGTATTTGAACATTCTGCCAAACGTTTTGCTTGTGCCCATGAAACATTCATTTCAATTAGATCTTCCCGAATAGTTCTTAGCCAAGTTTTCTTTGGTCTGCCAACCTTTCTTTTACCATTTACAATTGTTCATTCCAAAACCGTTCTTGCTGGTCTTTCGGGCGGTAAACGTAGAATTTGACCAAGTAATTTTCTTCGTCTAATTGTTATACAATTAGACGAATAATAATAATACAAAGACTAAATAAGAAGTTAGATTGTTAAAATTATATAACAGTTAGAAAATAAACTAAAAAAGAAATGCTTTAAAATACAAAGTGGAAAAATTACGGGATAAATTGTTTGATTGTTAAAATTTAATAATAAATAATACATCTATTGTTTTTCTTGTTTTATTTATATATTAAATTTATTACTGCTACAAATTTATTTAATAAAATAAATATGTTAAAAATAATTAATTAATTATAAATTTTTAAAATATTTTGTATTTATAATTTATGTGAATTTATATTAATTTAATATACTATAGTGTTATATTATTTATAAAAATATAATATTTTAAACATTTTAAAAATGCAATATATATTATTACATTTTTAAAATAAAATAATTTAAATATTTTTTGTTTTTGTTATAATGAACCAGAAAAAATAAATGGCAGTTGCTTAGAGGTGACGAGGTATGTGAATTGTTCTTCTTTTGTTGTGTCCTTTATTACTTGTGCCTCACTTGATACGTTACTTACAGGGTATTGACCTATATTATCCTTAAGTTTACATGTTTTTACAGTGTTTCGTTTGATTTATGAAGAGAGTCTATTGCTTATCTTATTTATTTTTATTATGCATTGTCAGAATTTCCCTTGGATTTCTCTGCATCTGTGGTTTTAGTTAAGGATTAGCTTTTATTTGAATTGAAATTTTAAACATTTTACAAACTGTCCTAGGTTAGGTTGAAATATTTGCTTTTGGTTGGTATAATATTTATTCATGCACACAAGAATTTCAGATTTTATTTATTTATTCACTGAATCATTGGACTTATAGTTTATTTGGTTTGTCTTGTATTTATAATTATTAGCGAAACGCCGTTTTAATATTCTAATATTTATTGTTTAGTTACTACTTTATCGAATTCATTCATTTAGTTAATTACGTAGTAATCCCTTCATTGTTTCTACATTTGTACAGCATATTGAACGATTGAATTTTGATAGCTCTATAAGCAAAACAAACTTGGGGGAATACGTAATATCTTGGCTAATAGATGGTATTCTTTTGGTGTCGCCACTGTTCGAAAAGATAGACGAGGCCAGGGTTATCTTCATTAGCCTAAGGACTGCATATGGTAATTATATAATTTAAGATATTTTTTAAGTGTCCTGGGTGTATGCTTGAACCTATCCACCCAAAAGAAAGCTCAGTTATACAGCTATGCACTTGATTCCTGTTGTTATTCGTTAATAGCATATGAGCAGTTGGTCTAGGATGCACAACGTGGAGGAACATTCATTCATTTTGGTTGGTGACGTGGTCACCTCTTCATTATTTCCCATATTTATACAATATGTAGAACGATTGATTTTATGGCTTGACAAGCGTAGACAAACGTGGAAGAATAACAAAGTTTCTTGGCTGGTAGACGGCATTCTTGTGACGTCGCCACTGTTTGCAAAGATTGACGAGGCCGCCTGATTTTTTGTCAGGGTTATTACCCTTAGCCCAAGGGCTACATATAATATACGTATACATTTAGATACCTTTTAAATATCCTGGGTGTATGTTTGCACCCATCCGCCGTAGCGGAAGCCCAGTTATACCGCTGTGCACTCGGACCCTGCTGTTATTAGTCTAGATGCCTAGGGGCACTTAGTCCAGGATGCATCACGTGGAGGACTAACAGTCAGGAATATCATCATAATTGGAAATTGAGACTTTATAAGCATTACTCAAATCCTCAGGATCATTAGCATCCCAACGTCGAGGAACAGTCAGGAACGAAAACAAAGTTAGTGACAGGGCTACTTCTTCATTGATTCCAAGTTCGCATATTATCTTAAATAATCCCCTTCTATTAATCACAGTTTTTAAAGGTGTGTAGAGATGTCAGTCCATCGACTTAGCAATTTTTTTCCAATATAAGGTCTCTTCCAAAATAGCGTGAAGATCGTCCCGATCAGAATCCGTCCAAGTACCTTTCTGACTATTCCTCTTCTTACAATTGACCTTTGGATAATCCAAGGTTATGATACGTCAGATTGCAACAGGATTTCTACAAAGAGCGTGTCCAACCTAGTGCAATTTTGGTTATCGCGATACCAATGAAAGAAGAACGTGAAATTGGAGCTCATTTCAAATTTGGCAAATACTGATCTTTTTCGTTTAATCCTTTAAAACGGAGGATGCGAAATGAGTGTTATGCCAAATGTATCTGAGACATTCTACTTTAGATTTGTTAAGTTTCGTGATATCTGACCCTGACAGAGCCCAGGTTTCAGCTGCGAATAGAAGTCCTGTGCGAACAAATAAAGTGAAAATGTTAAACTTCGTGTTGGGATTTTTCATCTCTAAAGTAGATTGATAAGTTTTTCAAACGCAGCAGCAGTCAAACAAATTCCACTATTTACAATATTAGATGAATTACCACCAGAAGTAATTGAAGAGTCCAAATACGTAAGTTGCTTTACATTGGGGAACAATAACAACTAATGTTGGTGGCAAAGTCACCTCTTTATTAATTTTAAATTCGCATAGCATCTTAAATAATCCCCTTCTACTGTTCACGGTTTTTGTAGGCGTACACAGATGTTTATGCCTAAGGATCTGAAGTGGTAACCCAGTTATACCGTTGTGCACTCGGTCCCTACTGTTATTAATCTAGATGCTTTTCAGCACCTAGTCCAGGATGCACCACGTGGAGTATGAACAGTTTGGAATATCACCATCATTGGAAATTGAGACTTTATAAGTATTAATTAGCATTATTTGATACAGAGGATGCAAAATGGGTGTTGTGCCAAATGTATCTGTGATATCTTACCTCAAATTTGTTGAGTTTCATTATCCAGGTTTCAGATGCATACAGAAGCACTGAAAGGAAAATGTTCATTTTTTTTGTGAATTGATGGTTGTTCGTCTCCAACGTGGATTGGCAAGTTTTTCAAACGCATTAGCAGCGAGATAAAATCAACGATTTACTTCATTAGATAAATCATTTTTTTGTTCTAACTGAAAATGAATTGGGGAACATAACAATGTTTAATACAATCCTCACATCAGGAGCTTGAGACGAGATGATAACTTATTTGGAGTTGATTTTTAGACCATATTCATCGGAAAATGTTACAAGGAAAGCCCATATATGCTGCAGCTGAACTTTTTTCTTGGCTGGGGGACAGCATCGTTGGTGTATTCCAAATAGGTGATGGGGTTTGTACCAACATGCACAATTTCAATTTGTACGGAAATCTTGGCAAATATAGAATCAATTGCATGGTTAAACAGTGGAACGGTAAGGAAGCTTTGAAGGACACCATTGCAAATGTTGAACGGTTATGTAGTAGATCCGTTTCAAATACAGAATGCAGCTACGGAGTTCTTGTGCAGAACACGTAAGAGATTCACAAGTTTTAGAGGGTTCTATCACGTAACATAGCGATCCATAATTGTTTTCTGTTCAGCGAATCAAATGCTGAAGAGTAGTCTATGAACGCTACATACGTCAGAGATCGAAACTTTGCCCGAAATCCCAGAATGCGTCAAAGCTTATAAATTTGATCAACGCCTCCCATGCTAAGACAAAGGTCGATTTGGTTAAGACGTGGTTTTTACCATTTCCCAGCGTATCCGTTTAGCTATAGCTGAAGTGGTAATTTTGACAATTATGCTAGGTCATTTGTTACTCCTATAATTAGCAGGTGTTTGCCCATCTCCTTTCTTGTGAACAGGAACAAAAGTAGTATTTGTAGACATGGGGAGATTCTGTCGAAACAAGTAGACGATCAGTCATTCTCATTTCCCATACGGCAGCATTTACATGCGTGGGAATTCTTGGTTGAACTGAACCAACTCTTGCTAACTAAAAACGTAATCGATTTGAGAGGAATATCTACCACAACTTAAACAAAATGTTAAATATTTTACAGGTTGTTTGAGAGAACCATATTACACCGAGCCGCAAATTCACTTAATCTTCCGTTATATTATTTGCGCGATATTATCTAAGGGCTAATACAGGGCTAGTTGACATCATCCCTGTAAACTCTGCAACCAAAATCTCCTACAATAACAACGATTTGTGATGAGGTCTTGAGACGAGAGTATAAATCTTCAAGTTACTCATAAAACTTTCCAATGTCTTTTTTATAGTGATTATTGGTAAGAGGAGTATAAGCATTAATCGCAGCCCAATATACTTGAATACTTTAAAACGCGAAAATGTTAATTGTGGGGATATACATTTTCAGTTAACGCACTGGCAGCTAATGGGGATAAACAAAATACTGCTCCATGATTTGCTGTATTTAGTACACATCAGGATGGCATTAATATTGCAGATGTTAATTGGGAAGCTGTAGAAAGACTAGTCAGTTCTGAACAATCCAGTCTTGTTTCCTCGAGACAAGCAACGTTTTTTACGACGGTACCAGTGTTTACAGGTCTGACAAGTAATTCCACGAAACATTTTTAGATAATAACTTTCGCTTTTTATTATTTCTGTATTTGTAGAGAAGCCTAGTCATACTGCTGTTAGTGTTAGTGCTTAGGTGCACCTAGTCCAGGATTCACCACGTTTTAGAATATCACTATTATGGGAAATTGAAACTTCATAAGCATAACTCAAATTTTCAGGATTATTAACATTCCAATTTATATGCTTTTACTAAACTTTAAATATAGATTTAGTTACTTTGCTGTGATTATTTGCTTAGATACCTTAGTAGAAGTAACTTTCAGTATAAAAGATAGGAACAAAATACATTTGCTTAACGTAGGTTTTAATAGCGAGCTATTGTTTGTAATGTTATAATATGGAAAAAACGTATATATCTAAACAACTTGGGATGTTTTATTCAAGTTAACGCGGTTATTGACTAATGACAGTTTATATGCCATTGATGATGAAAGTATTTGAATATAACTTGCAGTATTATCTTAGGTATTGCAGTTACAGTTTCCCCGCAGTCTAGATATGCGACAGTTTTTTCAAGGGACTGAACAATTACGTTTACAATATTTGAAAAAGAATTAAACAGGAAGCTATTAATTATAAAATTATCTTATAATGTTTCTTTTTCATCTACGTAGATTGTAAATTATTGACAATTTCGTGTTATAAGACCAAAATATTAATTATTTATTAATTGCATTCTGTTAAACATAAAATATGCAACAGGTTGATTCAATATCAGGTGTGATCAGTTTTAAAGAGCATCCAAAAATTAGTTTTAATCATACAATTATTCATTTTATTAAATCTAATAGTAAGTGGTGTTGTTTAGTAGGCTTGAAAAGTACAATTCACATGGCAGTATTATTATTATCTTGTTTTAATATTTTTCGGTTGCTTCAATGTTTTTTGAGCAAGCAGACATTTGATGCATCTCGATAATATTCGCATTTAGTGTTGGTAGTTGGATTCGAAGTAATGTTTTTTGCAGTAATTTAACTAAGTAGGCTATCTGCTGTCATTTATGTTCACCTTTTTTTTACTGGACTGTTTATTTCTAATGGCCCTAAAGTAATGCTTTTTTTACATAAAACTGTTCGATTAGTTTAAAAATTATTAAGTTTTTTAGTTTAGTATACTCGGATTAATATTGGTGGTTCGTAAGTCAGGAAACCTTCAGTTTCGCATTGATGCTTTTATGCATCTTTTGTATAACGTTAAATAGGGGGAAATAGATGTGCTATATTTTGGGATCTTTAACATTTCCTTAATGGTGTTTATTCAAACAGAGGTTTCTAGTGTAGATAATAGTGGATTTTGATCTGTGTATTGTATCATTTTGTCAATTATTATTTCAGCAACGATGGGATCTTCTGAAGCTAGTACTCGTCGTCGAGTCAAACTGTACATGTTGAATGACGAAAGACAGTGGGATGACAAGGGAACTGGACACGTTTCGGCTTTGTACACCGAACAGGATAGCATGGCTCTGGTTGTCATTTCTGAAACGGACGGTTCCTACTTGTTGGAATCGAAAATTCAATCCGATACGGCTTATCAAAAACAACAAGAGACGCTTATTGTTTGGTCGGAAGGCGAAAATATGGATTTGGCTCTGTCTTTTCAAGAAAAAGTGGGTTGTGACGATGTGTGGGAAAAGATTTGTGCTGTCCAGGGTAAAGACCCGTCAGTTGAAATTACCCAAGAAGTAATTGACGAGTCGGATGATGTTGATGATGCAGACGGTTACGGAACGACGCTGATTCAAAACATCCAACCTCTTAACCTTCCGCCGTGCGAACTCATGCGTTTGGAGGAAACGGTTGACATGATTAGTCAAGCCGTGGTTTCTCCCAAACGCGAACGACTTATTGTCTTGCTGGAGTCGACCAATTACCTCAATCAGCTAGTTGACGTGTTTCACAAGGCCGAAGATTTGGAGGATATGGAATCACTGCACCATTTGTACGAAATAATGCGGCAGTTTATTTTGCTGAACAAGCCGAGTTTGTATGAAAATTTGTTTACCGACGACATGTTGATGGATGTTATTGGAATGCTCGAATACAGTCCGTCTGGCCATTCGAAGCATCGAGACTTTTTGCGCAACAAGGCCTCATTCAAAGAGGTCCTTCCCTTACACAACCCCGACCTTGTATCGAAAATTCACCAAACGTATCGGGTCCAATATATTCAAGATTGCTGTTTGCCACCTCCGTGTTTGTTTGACGAACATACGCTATCCCAACTCAAGGCTTTTGTTTCCATCAACAAGCTCGAAATTATTCGAGCTTTGCAGGAAAACGACGAGTTTATGCGGTTGTTGTTTACTCGTCTCAAAATGCACGATGTTGACATCGGTCATCGCAAAGATCTGGCTTTGTTTATCAAAGAATTTTGCAACATTTCCATCCAAACGGATCAGAAAGAAAGTTTTTTGAATTGCTTGCTGCAACACGGCGCTTTGGGTACGGCCGAAGTTTTGTTGACCATCGACGACCGAGACATAAAATCGGCTGCTCTTGAAATTTTACAGGCATTTATCGAACATCAGCCTTCGGTTGTTCGCGAGTTTGTGTACAAAGACACAGCCCCAAATCGGAAAGATGAGGAGTTGCTGATCAATTTGATGATTAATCAATTGCTCAATGATCCGGATCCCGGTATGTGTCCAAACTGTTTTTTTTTGTTATAATTAAGATATTTTGGTTATTCAATATTTGTTTTAAGTACATTGTACAAGATTGACCAGTTATTATAATTTAAAAGAATGTAAGATGCGGTAGAATTTTTTTCTCAACTAAATATTTTATCGAGGTGATTTCACCTGTTTTTAGTTTGAGTGTTTTTAAATTATGCATTACTCTTAATGATTTTTTTAAATATTTATGTTTGTATATTTTAAATACACGGAATAGATTGCAGTTTTTCTATCTTTATTTATGATGAATAACAGATCATATTGTATTTTGCTAAGATGTCACAAATCAAATTATTATTATTTTAGTTTGGAAAACTATGTTTCAGCACACTCATTGTGCTAACGATTATTTTTTGATAACTAAATTGTTTTTCATTTTCAGAATTGAGTGATGCATTTTTGTTGGGTTGTATGCTCCGCATCCTTATCGATCCTGATAATATGAATAATTCTGGTGCAGTAAGCTTTCTATTTTTAGATGCAAAATTATATTAGAGTAAAGTACTCATTTTTTATTAGTGAAATACCATGTGTAAAATGTTGACACTTAGTATTTTTATTTTTTATTTGATAACGATTATTTAGAGTAGGTTATTTCAGTTGTCGTAAATTGTGTAATTATCAAGTCTTTATTTCATGAATATGTACGTTTTGGTGTCTTTTCTTTATTCAGTGAAGAAAATAATTTCGAGCAGTTATTTTTATTTCAAAATTGCTAAAAGCTACTAGAATAGACAAAATGTAATTTCTCAGAACATGCACTTGATGGTTAGCACGGTAGGGAAGTTGAATAGCTGATGTGTCGCGAATTAACTTTCTACTATCGGCTGTACATTGTAAACAATTAGACATTTAGATATTTGGATACGACAATCCAAATCATTTTTTGGTCAGCCAATTAGTCGTTGCGTTTCTAAATGACAAATATTGATGCATTTGGCTCATGTGATTGCCGCTTTGTTTGCTTTTGTTCTCTTTGCAGCGTAGCGAAAAGACCGACTTTCTCAGTTTTTTCTACAAACGATGCATCAACACACTCGTCCGTCCCCTACTCGACAACACCGTCAAAGATGTTTTGGAAAAAGGTAATTCTGTCGACATTGTTTGATATTCGCTAATTGTGCTTCTTTTTTTCTAGACGACTATCACACAGCCTTGGTACTCAATCACATTTTGGAATTGTTGACTTTTTGTATAGAAACCCACACGTATCATATGAAAAATTTTTGTTTCAACAGAGATTTATTGAAACGCGTTTTGGTCCTACTCCAGTCGTCCCACAAATTTTTAGTATTGGGTTAGTGGGATTTTGCGTTTTGATATATTTATGTATATATATATATATATATATATATATATTGTGTTTTTAAACAAAATTATTAGAAATTTTGTACAGTCCTGTAAAGGGAGTGCAATTTTGTGGTTTGGGAAATTGTATACTTTGTTGATTCTGAGTGTAATGCTATCCATAGTTTGTTTTACACTTAAGGATGCCTCTATCAGCCAAGCAATTTCTTTATACTTTACGTTTGTTGTGCTTATTAGGTAATTGTTTAGTATGCTGTATAAATATAATAAAGAAATGACTATCATTAACTGAAATAAAATAATATTTTTGTAAACTTAGTTTCTGTTTGGATATGGATTATTGATATTGTTGATAGGGTTCCAGATTAACATGAGGAGACTATGGTCAATGTGACTGACGTTGGAATTATTTTAGTTGTGTACCGACTACTACCACTACATAGCTCATCTCATGCAATTTGATTCTCGCTACTTGCATTGTGTTCAATGAACCTCATAACGCCTATAAGTAGATTACAATTGAGATGTCTGAATTTTGAGGATTAGACAATTACTGTTCCAGGCTTTTTCAACTAATAGTTGTGATTGCTTATTGACATAGAGAACATCTGATCAACGTATCAGAATGAGTTAAATTTATTTTTGATACAAATAATTATTACAAGGTGATCGATTATTCAGGACAACCTGAAAAGCTTTAATATTAAGTTAAAGTGTTAAAGTAATTGATATACCTCGTTTAGTTCTGCGGTCGCGTTGCTCAATGCTCCATCCTCTTTGGACTGAAAATCCTAAAGTTCAAGTCGCGTTTCTTGTGTCCGCGTTCGGGCAGTTGGCTCTACACAATTGTGAGAAATTCAGATTTCAACTGATATTTATCGATAATAGTCAATTTTTCGTATGGATAACCTCGACGTTATTAGTTTCCTAAGACATTACACGTATACGTCGTACCAGTTAGTTTTACCCAATTCCAGTCTAACCAGTTGTGGGGTGGTGTTTAACTAAAATAAATGGTGGATAGCTTGCTGGACTTGAAACCGCGTGAGCCCCTCATTTGGCTCTGGTTAATGCACACTTTCTGAAAAGTTTTTTTTGCAAAACTGTTTAAAAAGTTAATTTATTAAAGAAAGCGTTGTCAAGATGTCATTTGGCTGTACGGTCGACTAACTTTTGGTTTGCGCACCAAGAAGCCCCTACTTGTTGCCTACTTCTCAGGCTCAGACTGTAACTGCTGATTTTCTAAGCCCCCTCGATTGATTGTTCTCCAACTGTTGTCCATTTTTATGCAGCCGCCCTCCGCCTGTTTCGCCGTGTTGTCAACATGAAGGAAGAATTTTACAATCGCTATTTGGTCAAAACCAATTTGTTCAAACCCGTCCTCAAGCTGTTCGTGTCGAATGGCCATCGCTACAATTTGGTCGATTCGGCAATTATCGAACTGTTCGACTTCATTCGGTCGGAAGAAATCAACTTTCTCATTACGCACATTGTCGAAAATTTTTGGGACATTTTGAAAGGCATCAACTATGTCCAAACGTTTGCTGATCTCAAGCGCGCTTTTGATCAACTCCATCGGCCAGTCAGACCTACGATGGTGGGAGGAGCTGTTGGGCAGCAAAATACGCTCGATGTGTACGTTGAATGGTTTTGTGTGTGTGTGTGTTTGGTGCCTTTTAGCACCGCCTGGCTAGGCTGGAACGACCTCACCAATATTAGAGTCCTTAAGATGCGGTACTGTTTAAGAAAGTGAACTTATTTCGTTTTCAAAACGAAACTTGGTGTTAATCTACCATGGAAACAGCTGATTAGGCTGGTTCGTCTAAAACAATTGATAAATTCACGAACAGGATACAATAAGTAGCATTGTTTATTATGTCTGTTGATTTTATATAATATAATAATTGGTCTATTATAAACACGAATTAAGTCAAGGATATTCGATGATAAATGGCTTCTTACTCGTGCCATAATCACATGGACAATAGAATCATTATCTGAAATTGATTTGCGTCATTTTTGTTACATCAGTTTCTTCACATCGAAAAGACATCTAATCGTTTCATGATTCACATAATAGTTCAAATGTCACATTCAAATTAATTATCAAGAGTTTACATTAAAACGTATCAATATTTGTGCATAAATATGATTTTTTTCTAAATGATAGTTGTTTTAGCAAGAATAATAATAAATGTTTATGCAATCATCATCACATGGTTCATTTGTCGTCGACAGAGAAACGTTACTGAAGAATGACGTTGCAAAGGTGCCGTATAACACAATACGTAGTTTGCGAGCTTAGGTTCACAAAATCCAGAATGCATCACAGTTAGAAATATCACCATCATCATCATCGGGGATAAACATCCCCCACCGGTTATTATCACTCAGGCTAGTCCAAAAAACCAAAACGTCTGCAAAAACGTCAACTTTTGTAGTATTCAAAGAATGACACTTGAGGTGTGCTGACATTAAATGTTAATTACATCCCGAGTTAAGCCCCTCCAATGATTTCTGTTGGCTGCATAGGGTAAACAAACGGACGCCCATTTAAATAATTCATTTGGACGAGGGGGCTTAGCATAAATATTACCATTATTGGAAATTGAGACTTTATAGGCCTATGATGATTAGCATCGTGAGGGCAGTTGTTTTTCGCAACAAAATTCGTTTATTGTGTTTTTCAGTTAAAGTCAGTGTCATATTAGGTTATATATACTGTTAACATTGCTTATTCTTTTCTGTTCTTGTACTGTAATAATGATTTTCAATGTTTTGAATAACTATCACATGAGTCTTGGTAAAATGTCATGCTTCTGTGTATTAGACTGTTTTCGGTAAGCTTAATCCATTTTCAACTTCACGTTTAACATTCATGGTATTCCATTTATATTGATTTTGCATGTGTGTAGGTTTGTGCTTATTATAAGATTAACTAGTGTCAGGGTTTGATTTTAATTTGAGCACAACTTTGAGGTTGTTTTTAATTGTGTTTGACGGGATGAACGTCTATTTGATTTTTGTAAGAGTTTCAACTGCGGTCAGCCATCCTGGTGGGGATGTTTATCCCCGACGATGATGATGGATGGGCATCTATTTGATTGGGGCAAACTTTATAATATGCTAAATTTTGGCTAAGACGAATTATTACGAAAACAACTTGCAGTTGTGTTTTCGAAACGCACACTACACTTGACAAATAGCCCTTTTTAAATTGTAATTCAATGAACGGTATTGATGGAATGATTAAAATGTTACAAATTTCAGTGTTGGTAATCGTAAAATGTATTCTGCACTTTCTAAATAAATTATTTGCCCAAAATTGTTCACTAGTAAAATACATTTCACTATATTATACAACGACATACTATTAGCAGTAATTATTACTACCACGTTGACTGTTGCTTAACATGAACTTATTACTTTTTCCGGGGATGATGAATATTTGAAAAAAGATTTTCATGTATCACGAGTAGTCAAGTCGTTGGGACATCAGATCGCTAGATAAACGTTTACACTCCATTCATGACATTATTTCATAAAGGTTGTTAGTGCTACTCAACAAGATCTGTGTTGCTTTGTAGTAACACTTCAGCTGTTCAAAGAGAGATGGGTTGAAATAGTTTAAAATCAATTGCTTCGATACTTCCAGACTGTTTAGAAAGACAGCGGTCGGTCTTCTAATCTTGAGATTAAATTTCTTATTACCCCTGCCCTCAGTTTTTAGCTACAACCACACATACGTATATTTCAACACTTTTTTCACTATTCCAGTCTGTCCTTGGCATCGTCACGTTTTCAACGGGATCCGCGGGCGCTGGAGATGGAAGAGGAGCACTGGTTCGATCAAGACGACGAGGAAGAAGATGAAGACGAAAGTGATCATCTATTTCCCCACCATCATCACCAGACCACGTCGACTTTGTTGAACGGCAACGGCAGCACCGAAAACAGCACTATATCGACCGAGTCGCTCGGTGCCATCACGAACGGTCTGTCGTACAGTCTGCATTGTGTCATCAGCACAACTCCGGGCATTGACTCCTCTTCCATTACCAATACATCGTCGTCATACGTGTCCTCATTCACTCCCAGTTTGGATACCTGTGGCGGCAACGTGCTGTCCCATGCTGCTCCCAGTCCATTTGGCATGGGCGATTCCGCGTGTCTCACTCCTTCCCCGTCGTGTTCTACTTCTGAACGATTTCTTCGTACACGGACGTTGTCGGGCAGCAGCAGCAGCGACGAGGAAAATGACGATCAAGAGGTTTCTAGGCCTGGCCCTGCCCGCCCAGTCCATCATCCAATTACAATCCACATCAAGTCGCCCTTTGGTGCACGAGCTCTATCCAATCCGTCCTATGTGTTTGATGCGGCTTGTGATTCGAAGGAAGTCGCATCTGACAAATTGCTGGATACGGCCAGTTGCGTTGTCAGTGGCGCGAAGCATGTATTGAACGATGAAACGAATTCACCAAACAAAAGGATAAAGAAAGCTCGGAAGTCGAGTGGAGAAGCAGATGCGGTTGTCACGTCAAGCGGGTCGCCAGAAGTAAGTGCGATTGGCTAGCTGTGAATAACAAATCATTTTAAGTGCTTGTACTTAGCAATTGATAAGACGTTGTCAACTTTGTATTCTATTTACAATGATACTTTAGTATTTAACTTTCCAAGGGTGTGATTTTACGATCCTTGTAATTGCACTGGTCGAGGTGCATTCCCAGACAGGAAGCAATTTTATTGTTATCCACCAAAAATTGTGTAGCAATGGTATTTCCTGCTTTCTTTCACATGGAAAGGAATTTACAAAATATTGCTTGCGACATATCTGTACATAGAACCGTTGTTTGAGGTTACAGGTAGATTTGGTTTGATTTAGCATTTTCTTTTAAAAGACGGTTGATAAATGAAAAGCTTATTGTTGCAGCAATTGAAAGCGCACGTAGAATGCAACTTGCATAATTGTACCCCATTCGTATTTTCCAGTCGTGCAGCTCCGCCGACAACGACTCGTCTCCCGTCGGTTTGGTCGACTATTCGGACGAAGAAAGTGACGACGGCGATGAAAAACACCAGGCAAGGTCTCCGTCTTTCGAAACGACCATAAACCACCAGATGGCGGACTCTCCGACTGTGGACGAGGAAGCCGACGAGGAGGTTGAAGAGACTGATGACGCGCTGAAACTCAGTCCGAGTCTTGCAGAGGCTGTCTGACACCTGCACGACTTCAACGTCTTTTCGTCCAATCCCCGGATGAATCACATGAGCTTTGAATTTGCGTGCAACATATGCGCCAACTAATCACATTTATAAAAAGAAAACTAATTTTGTCCCACACATGCCTGTCCTATCCTATACGTTTGTTTTTTTCTAATTCTAAAAACCATACTAGATTAATTGCGCATTGTGTAAATAGCACTACTCATCGTGATAATAAATATTTATGAAATGATTGAAAAATAAAGAATTCTTATGTGCAGCAACTGATTTTTTGTTCGTTTTACTTTTCCCAACCAAATATGAATTCTTTCCAATATATGCGACCGTTTCTGTTTTGAAATTCTTTTTTCTATGTACACATGACCAATCAGTGATGTGTGCTTCGAATGGAGTGCAGCTCAAAACGTTGACAATTTGTCTTGAAACAGCAGCATCGATGTGTGTTTGTCTGTCCGCTAGTGTGTGTGTCATATGCTCTTTATCGTTATTTTGTAAAATTCAAACTTTTCCCCTTATTGCACGAATTTCGAGTTTGGCGTGCGTTTTGTTGTTTGTATTTCTTGATAATGACGGTGAAGCTGTACTTATGTCTAAACTATTATTTTCGGTGTATTATAATATAATAAAGTAATATACTAAATTGCGTCACGACTTTTACAATTACTGCTGGTTGATCAGGCATGGACAATCCAAACTATCTCTACGCAAAAGAACGAATTAAAAATGTACATCACAACATAACGATAACACGTTTAAATTGTATTATATGAAATAAACAAACGACATATGTACAATATGAAATAGCCAACGGCAACTACTATATAAAATTGTCTTTTGAAATCGGGGGTTGAGTTAACCGGGTAGGCGGTGTTTCTGTGTGGCCTGGTTTCGGTTTGTCAGAATTCGTTTCTGTAAATCAGAGTATACATATATATAATATAGGTGGGGTAACTTACATCAGATTAATATATTTATTTTGACCTTGTTATTGAACAAAATTAGATGGTGCCATACAACTGGTAAACAAGCTAAATACGAACGCCGATAAGCAGTAGAGTCAACCCTTTTGCACCCAGTCAAAGCGTCACAATACTCACACTACTGTCAACAGTTTGCGATTGTTGGCGAATCTTGTTCCGAAAGATAGAATAGGCGAGCAATATTTGTATTTCACTCCTTCCTAATTGACGTTTCCCAACCGAAATATATTCGGTAGAGCATATAATGACCGTTGGTAGTATTCCTATTTGAAAAATATACTCGCTACGTCTAAGCTTTCCAAGTTGGCAATTCATCAAGGAGTATCTGTGCCAAATGCATGTCAGTTGTTTGTGTCAAACCGATAATTTTCAGTAAATCCTTCATATTTAAAAGGCATCCATACACGGTCAAATCTGATAAGAGGGAGTCAGCAGTCTTAGCACTTCTTAGTAGAGCTTCATAATTCTTGGAAAACGAATAGGAGTCAACGTCGAAAGGAAGATCGTATGTGACATTTTTGGTACCAGTGAAGACATGGAATGTGTGTACATTTTCGAAGTGGACAACTAGAATAAGTTCTTGTTCGAGAAATAAATCAATAGATGATTGTACATTAATCCAAGTGGCACTCGCATGTACCATCGTTGCCATATGACTTTAAGGCAAAAAGGATTGTAATTAATAAATGAATGCATACAAACACGTAGACAGTAATATATCAGTCTAAAGATAGAAAACAATACTTGCACTAAGTGCCTTAAACCGTTTACTACACGACGGTTAACTTGCTTACAACAGAAGAGCATACAACCATAGTAGAACTGCGTACAAATCCACCTCTACATAACTGCGAATCATCAGTCCAATGCCAAACCACAAACCCGAAAACTCCCGCCACACGTACCTCAATCAAAGTCTTGCGCAGTATTTCCTCTCGCTTCTTCAGTAACTGCTCCAAACATTGATCTGGATCTTGGTTCATCCATTTGGAGCACATGTCCAACTCAGACACGGCCTTTGGCGTCAATTCCAAAACAGTCGTGTCCGCAGACTGGACGGGACATGATGTCGTCTGAGGAGACGGCGAGTTCAACGGGTGAGGGCGTTTAGTGGATGTGCGTTTCTCCAGCTTGGACAATCGAGCCATCTTGCGCATATGCACCGTGGAGTCGTGACGGAACTGATGGGGGGGAGGTAGAATAAATTCAGTAGTTGTAATAGTTTAGATTTGCGATTAATCACCGACTAGCCAAGCAATACAACTCCATCGGGTTGGTCGGAACCAACGATGTCACCGGTTTGGAGTTGCCACAAACGTCATACCTTGGATAGCGTTTGGCATGTTTATTTTTCGTCCCTTTTAACACCATGAACAACAAGAAAGAAAACCTCGTATGTAAGCCACAAATGTGGGTAAGTAATACATTATCTTGGTTAATAGACGGAATCCTTGTAACAGCGCCACTGTTTGCAAAAAACGAGGTCTTACTTTGTCCAACAGCTACAAATTGTATAAGTATACCTCAATATACATTTTAAGTACTCTGAATGTTTACTTAAACCCATTAACCAAAGCGGAAGCCTAGTCATACCACTGTGCGCATAGTCCCGATGTATGTTAGTCATCAGGACCATCATAATTATCCTAATGATTTGAATGATGCTCCTAAAATCAGGCAATTACGTCAATTTTAGTAAACTTCACAAGTTCTGCACGTTTGTTAGGCAAACAAGGTTGTTTCCCTTTTGAGCAGAGCAGTAAAAAGTTGATTTGAAGAATTTAAAATATAACCTTCAAACCGATTGATTAATTTGCTAATACGCAGACATATAAAATCAAGGTCAACATTATCACCAAATTGGGCAGACACGTGCAAAAGATAATACAGCTACGACTCACTTGAATTTTTGCCAGCAGATAAGTCATCAACCGAATGGCCTGAACTTTTCTCAACGCGACAATTCGTCTGCGATCTTCCAACTGAATGCGCTTGCGAATCAAGTCGTCTTTGACATTTTTACATCGCTCAATTGCCTAAAAGTCGACAAAAAGGCAGTGGTCTCATGTACTTAGCTGTCAGATCCAAAAGACGGACATTGGAGCTGTGGAATCACAGTGGTTGTCTACTTCCGAAGCCACCTCCGACCTCCGTTTGTCGATGGCGTGTTAGTGATCCTGAGGGTTTGAGTAATGCCTATAAAGTTTAAATCCCCAATAATTGCGATATGCCTGACAATAACCTCCCCGTGGTACATCTAACCACCTAAACTAACGTGGCAGAGACCGAGTGTACAGCTGTATAAGTAATCTGCCCACCCTGGTGGATGGATAAAAACATACACTCAGGATAATTAAAAGTTATGTGGTACATGTGTTAGGACGATGTCCGATTAGGATCAATAAGTAGATCACCGGACCAATTACAGTGAAGTAGGATTGAGGACAATGATCTGATTAGTTAATATCAAGGGATGCTAATGATCCTGAGGATTTGAGTAATGCTTATAAAGTCTCAATTTCCAATGATAGTGATATTCCTGACTGTTAGTCCTCCACGTGGTGCATCCTGGACTAGGTGCCCCTAGGCATCTAGACTAATAACAGCAGGGTCCGAGTGCACAGCGGTATAGCTAGGCTTCCGCTACAGCGGGTGGGTGCGAACATACACCCAGGATACTTAAAAGGTATCTAAAGGTATACGTATATCATATGTAGCCCTTGGGCTAAGGGAGATAACCCTGACAAAAAATCAGGCGGCCTCGTCAATGTTTGCGAACAGTGGCGAGGTTACAAGGATGCCGTCTACCAGCCAAGAAACTTTGTTATTCTTCCACGTTTGTCTACGCTTGTCAAGCCATCGAAATCGATCGTTCTACATGTCGTATATATATGGGAAATAATGAAGAGGTGACCACGTCACCAACCAAAATGAATGAAAAAATGAAAATGAGTTAATATCATCTCTATATATTATCTGTATTATGTAGAATATTTGATTCTGGTCTAAACCTTGTGTATTGTGTTCTTATTCTGGTACCTGGGAAAAGTGGGTTATCCAGTCGGAGTTTTCTGCATCAATAGCTCGCGGTAACGTTAATCCATCAAACACCCAGACATAACAACACGTACACCATTTGTAGCTGTTGGACCAAGGAAAATAAACCTGACGGCTCTGTCAATCTTCACAAACAGTGCTGATAACACTTTGTAAAGAATGCACTGACTAATACACATTCTCTTTAAACAGTTAAACGTCAAAGTATTGCTTTACAAAGCAGCACTTGTCAACAAAGCCCGCTTTCAATTCGATGACGTTTGTTATTCGGAATGGTGGACGTGACCAAGACACTAGACTGCCAGTTGAATGGGCGCAATTTTGAATTTGAACAACGGCCCAGTCAAATGTCGATTCGTGTTTATGAATTGACTAAATGTCTACTTGAATAAAAAATAATTCTCATAAAAAAAGATTTAATCGATAAAAACTACAACGTTTCAATAACCGTGAAAAAAAATTCCCATTTTCAAGTTTAATCAACCTCGCCAAAATGGTTTCACAACAAAACACCAACCTCTTGTCTCTTCGCTTCAGCCCGGGCAGATTTCTTCGCCAGTCGTTCGGTCTCCGCGGCCAAATCCTCGGCCTCTTTTCGCTTGACTGCCCTTCGCTCGGAGTCCTCGAACAACTGCTGCCGTTCCAAATTAGCTTGAGCAATCCGCTTCGCCTCGGCACGACGTCTTTCGGCCGCCAACAAGAATTGCGACCGCTTCACTTGTCTCAGTTGGATAGATTGTTTCGACAAATGTTTGGTTTTGTCAAAATCGATCTGAAACAAGGTTTATGAATACATAGCCTAATCATTGTAGTTTGTGACGCGTAGACAGCTCTTCATTATTTCTATATTTGTACGCCAAATTCAACGATCGACTTCGATACCTTGATAAGCGTGACAAACGTAGAAGGATAACGAAGTTTCTTGGCTGGTAGATGGCATCCTTTGGACGGTGCCACTATTTGCAAAGATTGATGAGACCGCCTGATTTTTATCATGGTTATCTCCCTTAGCCTAATGGATACATATGGTATATTCCTTCAAACACCTTTTAAGTGCTCTGGGTGTACGCTAGCATCCATCCGCTAAAGCGGAAACCCGGTTATACCGCTGTACACTCAGTCCCTGCTGTTATTAGTCTTGATGCTTTTCAGGACCTAGTCCAGGATGCACCACGTGAAAGAAGAACAATCAGGAATATCACCATAATTGAAAATTGAGACCTTATAAGTATGACCCAAATCTCCAGTATTATTAACATAGCTTGTAAATATTATGAATTCTAAAGACTGACACAGCAGTGGCGCCGTCTACCAGCCAGGTAACTTCGCTATTCTCCTACGTTTGTTATGCTCATCAAGTCATCGATATTGATCGTTTAATGTGCTGTATTATTATTATTATTAACAAGTAACAAACTTTGATATCGGCTGCAAAATACAACTTCTGACTTGAATCGTTGTGTTGATTTGGAGCATAAACCAACTTGTGACCTCGCAGCGATTCCATAGCCCGACTAAAGCCTGTAAAGTCCATGTACTGCACATAAGCGGTAAACGTCAGCGACATCGAAGATGACGAATACTGACTTGTCGGGCAGGAGGACGAGGAAGCGACGGTCGACGTCGCATTGGCGTTGAGCAGCCCGATCGTGTCAGGGCCGATTTTGCCAAATCCGCCCAAATCGCCTATTGAAATCGGAGCCGACGAAGTGGCAATGATTGTAGACTCGGGATCCATGAGGTGTTCGAAGTACGACGGCGTTTGGACAGGATCGAGAATGGGAATGTCGATTTGGCGGACTTTGCCAAAAAACTTTTTTATTTTTGAAACAAAATTTACAATTTATTTATTATAAAAGATGGCAGAAAAAATTAAAAACCAATAGTATTTTGGTAATGAATAAAGTCATCATCACCCCCCCATAGGTTATTATCGCCGAGAGTAGTCCAGGTTACCAAAGCCCACAAATAACCAAATCTAAAAACGTGCACTGAATAGACGACACTTGAAGCATGCTAAGTTCAAGTGTTAATTGCATCTTGAATAAAGTCCCTTCAATAAACTCTATTCACTGCCCAATTAAGTAAGCCCTCAGACTTAGCATAAATAAAGTATTACTGTAAAATAACAAAGTTCTCATAATACAAATTTTAAATATGCCATTTCTGCAAATTCATAACCTTGTTAAATGTACAGTGGATTATAAATCAGGTATTTTAACCACTCCACTCCCTTATTATGCAACTTAACAATATGTAAATGTTACAATTCAAAAATTAAATTCATGGTTTGAAAAATAACAAAAAAACGTTAACCTAGTTTTAATATATAAATAAATAACGTCAACAATAAACAAAATTTTAACATCTTTTCTCATAATTGAATAATACAGTGGATAAATTCTAGGTAATATTACCTAAATTATTAAAATTCTGTAGCGTTTATTATCTACTTTTTAGCAAATAATCTACTTGTCTATATTTTTTAAACTGTCAATATTCTTGTTTTTGGCCTAAATTAGAATTCTACGATGATATTGGTATAAAATATTAGTTTTTCAAAATTTTTGCACTAATACTTCCAAGATAATGTTTAACTTAGATGTGCTCCATATAACTAAATAGTGTCACAAAAACGAATGAATTATACTGCAATGATTTTAACAACAGTTTGCTTATCTATTCTAATTTCATTCATTTTGGTTGGTGACGTGATCACCTCTTCATTATTTCCCATATTTATACGACATGCAGAACGATCGATTTCGATGGGTTGACAAGCGTAGACAAACGTGGAAAAATAACAAAGTTTCTTGGCTGGTAGACGGCATCCTTGTGACGTCGCCACTGTTCGCAAAGATTGACGAGGCCGCCTGATTTTTTGTCAGGGTTATCTCCCTTAGCCCAAGGGCTACATATGGTATACGTATACCTTTAGATACCTTTTAAGTATCCTGAGTGTATGTTCGCACCCACCCGCTGTAGCGGAAGCCCAGTTATACCGCTGTGCACTCGGACCCTGCTGTTATTAGTCTAGATGCCTAGGGGCACCTAGTCCAGAATGCACCACGTGGAGGACTAACAGTCAGGAATATCACCATCGTTGGAAATTGAGACTTTATAAGCATTACTCAAATCCTCAGGATCATTAGCATCCCATCTATTCTAATAATTATAATGATAATGCGGTTGGTCATGTGGTCACCTTCTCATTAATCCTATATTTGCACAGCATATTAAATAACCAACTCCAAGTTTTCATAAGCGTAACAAACGCATGAGAATAACGACGTTTTTTAAATAATAGACAAAACCCTTGTGGTGATACCACTGTTCATACTAAATAACTGGGGCCACATACACTTTTGTCTCTACCTTAGCTCAACAGCTATAAATGGTATAAGTACACCTTATAATACTTCTCAAGTACCCTGGATGTATGCTTGCATCCATCCTCCAAAGTGAAAGTCCACTTATATCGCTGTGCATCCGCATCTTGATTCATGTCAGTCTAAGTTCAGAATGTATCACATGAAAATATGGAGACAAGATTATTACAATCATTAAAACTTAAGACTTCATAAGCATTACTCAAATCCTCAGAATCAATGAAATCTCACAATTCAACAGTAAACTTATATATCAATCTTGAAATGTGTTTCAATAAAATAGTGGCATCTTACCATCATTAAATGGGATGTTAATCATCCTGAGCATTTGAGTAATGCTTATAAAATCTCAATTTCTAATGATGGTGCATCAAGGACTACGTGTCCATATGCATCTAGACTAATAACAACAGCGGTATAACTAGGTTCCTGCTTTAGCGAGTGGGTGCATGCATACACCAAGGATACCTAAAAGGTATCTTATAGTATACATACACCATATGGACTGAAGGAAATAACCCTGACAAAAAATAAGGCGGCCTCATCAATCTTTGCGAGCAGTGGCGACGTCACAAGAATACCATCTGCCAGCCAAGAAACTTAAATGTTCTTCTACATTTGTTACGCTTATCAAGCCATAGAAATCGATCGTTTTATGACGTATAAATATGGAAAATAATGAAGAGGTGATCATGTCACCAAGCAAAATGAAATGAAGTTATCATCAAAAACTCGTAACCTTAAAATAACGTCCAATTTATCAATTACCACAATGGAAATAACTAAAAAAATCGCCAAAGTAACTTGAAATATGAAACGCATTAATTAAAATTATTTCACAAATTATAAAATTTCAATCTTAAAAATCAACTTTATTTATTTATTTGGTTATAAGTGCTTAAACGTGTTACGGGAAAAATTTTCAACAAGCGGATATTCAATAATGCCAAACGAAGACCTGCATTTAAAACTTAAATCGATGCCTATCTAGTTTCGAGTCTATCACCCTACCAATTCTGCCAACCCATTCATTATTTAATTAATTAAATAAAAAAGTTTCTAATCAATCAGGTCGATCAATTTAATCACAATAATAAGTACTCGATAACGAAAATATCTTCTAACCTCAAATACTTTTTTTACAATTTCTAATCTGGGTCTGTCTTCAACGGGCAAATCGATCAAATCGTCAAAATCTTGAGTAGCTACTTCATTTCTATAATTACATTCCGAAGAATTTGATTTTGAATCACCAACAAGACTTGCAAACCAGCGGACTGGTAAACCGGATACGACAAGGGTATCAGGTCGTTCACCCGATTTGGTCTCGTCCATGTTTTTGGCGTCTCGGAAGAAAGATTCCCAATCATGACGTCGCGGACAGTCAAATGGAGCTTCGCTTGCTCTAACTCGCAAACTTTGAGGAAATCCACTTAGTTTAATAAACTAAATAAAATAAACAATTCTTTAGCAATAAAATAATTTCAATTTTAATAAATTTTAGTTTTTCCATTACACGTAATTATTGAATTCATGTATACTCCTGTAGAGCAAAAGGATATAAGTAAAGAAAACTTACAGAAGTTTCGTGTAATAGAAGGCTAACAACAAGGACAAAAAATACTTAAAACCTTAGTAAAACCGGCCATAATTTATGGATTCCAAATCTGATGTATTAAAAAAGCCCAAAATAAAAATGTAACTTGAGTAGAAATAAACACGATTTGATGATCCTTGATATTTACTAAATTACACAGAATAGTAAATGATCATATCTAAAGAAAACTAAAAATAACTAAAACAAAAAATAGAAAAATATAATTGATACGATATATCCAGATTCTGCAAAAAAAACTAATTAATGAGGCATGTTTTGACAAGATTTACTAGAAATAATATGGTTAAATTGTGTAGAAATCACCAAGAAAAAAACTGGTAAAAAATGACGCTAATAACCAAAACAAATGGAAAGCGGACTAAAAACAGAGATAATACATTAAAGAAATTTTTTTAAATATACAATTATATTTTAACATGTAATATAACATAATTGTATTTAAATCTTTAAAATAACGTTTATGTTTAATTGAACTAACCTGACTTTCCAAACTAGTAACAACACGCTTAACATCTGATTTATATTCCAATTCTGCAATAAATCGGACAAATTCCAAAGTAGTGCTTGCAACTTTTATAGTTGTGGGAGAAGCTAATAACCCAGGACATAATTGACGCAATTTTTCGATAATTTCCCAAGTAGTAAACGATTTTAACTTTCCACTTGTATCATGTAAAAGTGGTATTTGAACTGTTATACTAACACGAGCTATAGGCTTAATAAACAAATTGTAATATGGACAAAGATCACTCAATTCAGAAAGCTTATTTGAGTCATTTATTTTAACTACGTTTGATATCATGTTGTAATAAATCTAAAATTAACCTTGAAAGCAAATATTTCAGGATTATTTTGGTAAATATATATAAAAAATTTCTTTAAACAAAAAAATAATTTGTGTTAAAAAAATAAAATAATAATTTAATTTTTTGTAATTTTTAACGATTTTAAGCATTTATAATAATGTGCCGGGGTGGTTTAGCGGTACAGCACTCGAATTTGGACCTTGGTGAGCATGGGTTCGAATCCCATCACCGGCCCACGTTCGGTTCGCTAAAAGACGTTTTTCGTAAAACATTCAAAGTAGCAAACAAACATAAAATAAATAAATAATATAATGTAATTTTTTAAATTAGTTTTTAGTTTATGATTTATTTTAAAAAAATTATGTACACGAGTTGAGTAAAAGAAATTCTTTTTAATCCTCGAATCTTATGCATCTCGAGTTATTGGAAAAAAAAGAAATGGAGGGTAAGATAAAGAAGGATTTGCAGCGGAAAAAATTGGGCGTTAAGACTAAAAAAAATAGATAATGGCATGTGATAATCGTCATGAAAAATTACTGATAAGATAATAATAATAACCAATAGAAATAGTTCAGTGTTGGTCCAAACTTTTTGTGTAGGTGTAGAAGGCAGATGAGATTTGCCTTTGAAAAATAGTCATTATAAGCTACTAACAGTAAATAAGTAATAATTTTTGTAAAGTTAAATCAAATGTAATAAAATTTTTAGGAAAATTGGATGGCATCTACTTTAATTATAATTTTTAATGTAGCATTCATACACAATTTTTTTCTACTTTGAAATAATGCAATTTTTATTAAGTACCGTTTACAGTTACCACTGTAAATTGTAACTTTTGTTCATTGACACTGTCACGTGTATCACTCAATGAAATGTAAAAGTTATTGATCTATGCTCAGCGTGTAGCTACGTTGACGTAATATAAATGCCTAAGATGGCTTAAATTTTTGATAGAACCTATTTTGTAAAATATATGCATACTTTGTCATTGTACTTTTGTGTGGTAATTATTCAGCCAACGGTGGTGTCATTTATTTCTTAAAATCAAACTGTACATGAATAATAGGAATATTGTCAAATCTTGAAATGCAGCGTAACATTAAAATAAAAATGGAATTTTAGTAGATAGAGCTTTTGAAAATAATAATTAAATATTTTAATGTAATTTTTTAATTAGTTTTTAACTACTGTAATTTATTTTAAATGTTAAGATTATAACAAATTTAAATAAAAGTGTTTTAAAGACATTTTAATTCAGTGATTACTGACAGTTTGCATTTAGGAATACTTTTGATCTTGATATTGATAATGGATTTTTTTTCCAATCGGCAACTAAGCGTAAGATTAGGTGATATTACTTCCGCTGCAGTTAACATTACTTCAGGTGTCCCTCAAGGATCCGTCCTTGGTCCTTTGTTATTTATTATTTATATTATTGACCTACCTGCTGTTGTTCGTTCTGACATCTTGTTATATGCTGATGATGTCAAGATTTTGAATACCAATCCTGAACAACTTTAACTAGATATTTTAAGTGTCTACAATTGGTTTATAGCAAATGCGTTTCCTCTGAATTTTTCCAAATGTAAACAATTCTCCCTTGGTAAATATTCAGGCAATATATTTAGAGAGCCAGATTCTTCTCCCATTACTCGAGTTAATTTAATCAAAGATCTAGAGGTTACCTTTAATCAATCCCTAAACTTTTTAACGCATCACAGGATAGCAGCCTCCAAGGGGTTCCAACTCACCACGTTCTTTAATCGTAATCTCGGGAACGTCCCGGTGAGTTGTACACGGTTACTCTACCAACTTTGCATTAGACCCCATTTGGAATATTGTATCCAAGTTACATCCTCCTACCTAAAAGCGGATATTAAAATTTTAGACAAAGTACAGCGTAGGTTCACAAAGACCTCTAGACAGCTCAAGAACGTTAGCTATACAAACCGATTAAAATCTCTCAAGCTCTTTCTATTGCAAGATAGGAGGCTCCGGGGCGATCTCATTTTAGTTTATAAATTATTAAGGTTAAATGGTGCCAAACTTCCTTTTATCCCTGCGAATGATTCTCGAAGGGGGCACCCTTTTAAGTTATCCAAACCCAGAGTAAGATCCCGGTTACGTTTAAACCATTTCTCGTATAGGGTCATATCCGCGTGGAATCTTCTACCTAGCCATGTTGTTTCAGCCCCTTCCATCGACTCCTTCAAATCAGCGTATGACAACTATTTTCTCCATAAATATATTTAATTTCATATTCCTGTTTTTACAGCTTTATTATATTTATATACATAATCTTTGACATTTATTTTGTCGATATTTGACATTTTGAACCGAGTACAAAAAGGAGTTTCCTCCTACATAACTCGTGATTTTACCTGATTACCTGATCAGCTTTTATATTTGTCTTTTTTAAATAAACAAGTACTTTGTATCTATAGTTTGCAAACTGTGTTCGATATTGTATTTAAAAACTTAAGCATATGGCAAATTATTTGCGTTGTTATTATTACTTAAAACACTATTTCTCTTTATTTGTTTTTTATTATTTAATATTATAAAAGGTAATCCTCCCCAAAATTGTTAATTTTTAGATAGGTTAAGAACTGAGAATTGTGTATTTTTTTAAATTCTAAAACAACTGAAAAATTTTCTACAAAATTGTAGATTTAAAATTAGACTAGGTTGTATTTAGTTACTTTTGTGCTAGATTACCTCCAGGTTTCCGCAAGGATCAGTTTTAAGTCTATTACTTACAGGTTACAGGTTGATACACGAGTTGAGTAGGAGTACAGGTTACAGGTTAATACACGAGCTGAGTAGGAGTAAAACTCCTTTTAATCCTCGGTTCTATTTTTCGATGATATCAGTAAGATTCAGGGGAAAATATAAAATGGATGGTGAGATAAAGGGGGATTAGTCACAGAAAAAATATTTTAAATTAAGACAAAATCAAGGTAAATAGTGGAAATTAACAATTATAGAAAAAGAGTAAAAATTATAAATATACAAAAAATAATAAAAACAAGTATCTATTACATTGCAAAAAACACTTCAATAATTTTTAAAAAAAGAATAAATAGCGCTCCAATAGACGTGTAACGTGACGCGCGCCTCACCTCTCACAAACCTCAAGTCCATATCCGGTGGGGTTTATAGCATCTATTCCAAAATTTTAAAAGAATGTGGAAATATTCTCGCCTCTCATCTGACCCATATTTTCAATCTATCAATCGTATCTAGACGAATTTCCTCTATATGGAGAGTTGCTTTTATAAGACTTATTCATAAGTCAGGGTGCAGGTTTAAACCGGAAAGCTATAGACCAATCAACATCATTTCTACTCTGAGTAAAATAATGGAAAGGATAATCCGATCTTATTTACTCACTATCTTATTAAGTTTAATATCGTTAATCTCACCCAGCATCGTTTTATGCCTAAGAAGTCTTGTCTTACAAAACTAATCACCTATTCCAATAGTACTACCAAAATGCTTGAAAGCCATATGTCTGTTAATGCTATTTATTTTGATTTTGCAAAGGCATTTGATAAAGTTTCTCACAATCTTTTTATCTTTAAGCTCAGGGATGTAGAGATTTTTGGCTCCATTTTAGCTTAGATTAGAGATTTTTTTTCAATCGTACCTTTAAGGTTCGGATTAAGTCAGATTTCTCCTCCTTTGTTCACATCTCCTAGAGGTACCTCAAGGATCTGCTTTAGGTCTCCTCCTATTTATTCTCGTTATTAATGATTTTCCTTCAATTATTTACTTTAACATTCTGTTCTACGCCGATAATGTTAAGATGTGGGGTACTAACCCCGATTACTGCAGGCGGATATTATTAACATTTTAACTGGTTCAAATCCAACCAGCTACCGCTCAACAAGACCAAATGTAAACATATAACTTTTAGGCGACCATCATACAATGTTTTCTCCCTGCCTCCTGCCAATGCTCAGCCTATTGAATCGGTTAAATCAATTAAGGACCTAGAAGTCTTATTTGACTCATCTCTTATGTTTACCAAACTACAAGAATAATCTTTAAATTAATTTTATCTAATTATTAAATTTAAACAGTATGCTTTAAAAATTTTGTTTAATTAAAAAATTTAATTATATATTTCGTTTGACAAAACATATTTACTGCACGGAAATTAGCCAATATACATATTAATTACCCAAAATTCTTAAAAAGTATTTCAACATTTTCGCGTTAAGATATACATCTACAATTTTATAATAATTTACATTTTTCAAAATATACTACTAACTTAACTACGTTAATATAAACAAATTCAGCAGTTAAAAGCAAAGTACTTTACACCATCAGTGCATGAAAAACATGTTAAAAAATACAAAAAATATTGTTGTGCATTAGTTAATGCAATAATATCAATAATATCTCCATAATCAGCTAAAAAGCATTAGCTTGTACTTGGTAATAAAGCAATACAGATAACTGAACAAATGAGATAAAAACCTTCAATATTCGAAAAATTATTCAAATAAATACTAAAGTATGACAGTGTTGACGCTACACACGGAATTCATATTACTATAATATGTGCCATCATCAGGTCAGAATTCGCAAATGCCATAATGCAAAGCACAATTTCAAGGTTAAACAAACCCGCATACAACTTTATACTAACTATACGCATTAAAATAACTATTCAAATTGTGTTAAATGAGTGTATGTAGAACGAAGTTTAATTTTATTCTATAGTTTTAAAGATATAATAATTTCTGCTAAAATATTTAATCCAAATTCAACAATATAATACCAGAATTCTTTACATTAACTTTATATTCTCAAAGTATCTCGAAAAATTGCCTATCACATTTTGTATGCGCAAAAGTCATTTCATATGTAACAAACGTATAAAAGTAATAAAGTTTATTATTTAATTGACATCCACTGTTCACAAACTGAGTGCGCTTTATTTTTATCAAGGTCACCTCTCTTAACTCAACAGTTATCAGGTACCTTCGTACAACTTTAAGATACCTTGTGTATATGCACCTATCTGCCAAAACTGAAACGCTGAATATCGTTACGCGCCCGGTCCCTGCTGTGCTAGTCTAAGTGTTTACGGGAACCTACACGCGGAGATAGCAGTTAGGAATATCACATTCATTGCAAACTGAGTGGTATCGGATACAATCAATTGCTATGTTTTCACGATTAAAACGATGGTCGATGTTCAAGAGTTCAAACTGAAGATGTTCTAGATTAAGCATCAAAGCCCTTTTCACTTTTCTGCTCGTAACGTAACCAAAGTAATCCACGTATTACTCTACAAAATTCTCAGATACATTTGGCACAAAACCCATTTTTCATCTTCTCTATCAAGCAATTGGAAAATAAGATAAGCAACTACCAAGTTCGAAGCAACCTCCAACTTTATAATCTACCGTCGCCATATCAAAGACTGCGCTGATTTTGACACGTTATTTGTAGAAATCCTAATGCAATCTAGCGCATCGTAACTCTGGTTCTTCCAAAGGCCAATTGGAAGAAGAGGAAAAGTGATCAGAAACGTACTTAGATGCATTATTTTTACGCTATTTTAGCTGAGATTTTGTCATGGAACTAATGGCTAAATCGTTGGACCGATATATACTTTCACATCTCCAAAAACCGTAAACAGTGGAAGGGAATTATTGAGGATGCTATGCAAATTTAAAACTATTATTATTATTGTTGTTGATAATATTCGTGTTCTTCATAAGATATATTGTATAAGTACTTCATTTTTCCCCATCCACCCACCCACCAGGAATTGGGCTCTCAAGGCATCGACGTGCACAATGTGATTGTCAACCAACTCCTATTTCTCAATTTGCCCGAGTTGAATACTGCTCAACTGTCGTTGCCCACCGACTGCTCCATGTGCTTGTCGCGTCACAAAACCCAGTCGAAGTATTTGGAACAAATTATCGAGCTCTACGATGACATGCACGTCGTCCAACTACCCCAGCTGGAACACGAAGTGAGAGGTGTTCATCAGTTCAATTGTTTGCCAATTATTTGCTGAAGCCGTTTCGACGCTGATTGGTTGGATGGAATTTTCAATCATAAACATTATGGTTATTATCGATTTTTTAAAATGTTTTTGACAAGTGCTCAGATTTTTGTTCCGTTTTTTGGAGTTTAGATAACGGTGATGTATTCAAGTCCTGTATACATACATGATACAGCCTGCACTCAGCAGAGTAAAATATTATGTTTGGCCTTACCTATCCCCACTACCAACTGTTGTTACACAATTCATTTGTTTTGATTGGTGACGTGATCACCTCTCCACTATTTTGCATTTTTATACGGTATATAAAACGATCGACTTCGATGGCTTGATGAGCGTAACAAACAGAAAAATAACTGAGTTTCTTGCCTGGTAGACGATATCCATGTGACGTCGCCACTGTTCGTAAAGATTGATGAGGCCGCCTGATTTTTTGTTAGGGTTATCTCCCTTAGCTCAAGGGCACATACGGTATACGTATACCTTAAGATACCTTTTAAGTACCCTGGATGTATGTTTTCATCCATCCGCCGAAGCGGTAATCCAGTTATACCGCTGTGCACTCAGTCCCTGATATCTACATGCTTTTCAGCACCTAGTCCAGGATGCACCACGTGGAGAACTAACGTCAGGAATATCACTATCATTGAAAATTAAGACTCAATTCCTCAGAATCATCAGCATCCCAAAAACCACACACCACTCCCCTAAAATAAAAATATTATTACACATCTTTTATTCAACGTTATATGTTACTGTACCAGATAAATAGTGTTTGAAAACACAAACACCATTATAAAACACCATGGCGAAATAAACATGCGAACTTAAAAATGGATGAATAAAACAAACAAATAATCGTCTTTCTGTTTTAGAAAATTTCTGGTGTTGACAAAAACGTGACCACAAAAAACGACAAGTGAACACTCTCAACCACACTGCGATCAAACAAAATGATTTTTTTCAAGAAGGGAGATTAACAAATTATCAAAAGGTATATATATACGGAGAGAAAGCAGTACAGCAAATCAACAATAAACAATGACATTTTGGAAAACATAACACTGTTTTGCGTTGGCTCTAACTTCAGAAAAACGTTAAAACCAATTATATATATATATATATTCAACGTAACTAGAAATAAATTACAAAATAATATTGGGATGAATATCACACCTTCAAATACTTTTGATTATGAATGTTATATCTAACCTAACTAATAATAAATAAGCAGTTTTAAAACAAATAATAATAATGACAATAATGTCGTTATTATAAAAACTGCTCAACATCAGTGGTAAATTAGATTGTTGATCACAAGCATGAAATTCTTATAACAAGCAAAACGTAATGGAGTTAGAAATTGGAGACGTGAAAGCTGCAAAAATTCCAAAAAGTAAATGTGATCAACAATCAATTTGGAAATGTCAAGGCTTGCTTTGACTGACGAGTTCGGGAGTCGTTTGTGGTGGTAAAGTTTCGTGAGAACGCATCACTTCGGGTAGTTCGGGTGGATTTGAATAAGGCGTAATATCCGAAGTCTCGAACGCTCCCGTAGCTAAATAATAGGAAATTAAATTGCCATTTATAATGTATCTAAAAACAAGCTCTTTCTCACTAAACAACAAATTTGTACAATAAAATGTTTGGTTATTTTAATAAATTACGGACTGTCAGTTAACAATACAGCAAGTGTAATACAAATTTCCGTTTACTACATTCTATTAACTCGCAGGAACTTAAAAATTTACTGTATTTGTATTGGCATCCTCACACTATTATTTTATTATCATTTGCTTCAACGATTTCGTACTATATACATTTCCCAACAAGTGGATATTAAGCAGTCAAACGAGAGTTGACATTCAATGCCGATAGCAGAATTGAAAACATTATCAATCAGGCTGTAACATGATTTAATCACTGACATTTCAGGATAACATCTGATCATTTATAGCACCAATGTAACCGCAACCTTTTAAGTACCCTGGGTTCAAACTTGCACTCCTCTGCAAGCTGGTAATCCAGTTATACCGTAGAGGCTTGATTACTGACTCACATTATTCTAAATACAAGATGCACCAACATTGTAAATTAATAATTTACAAGCATTATTTGCATTCTAATTTTTAATAAAAGACAAAATTACAATTATTTCGGCCGCAGCAAATCGAGAAATTTCATTTAATACATGTATGTACCTTTTTTCAAAATTTCGAATTACAAGCTGTGTAGCTTATTTAAATTTATAATTATCATTCGGTCGTAGATGGTAATAATTTTAAAAAATTAAATAATGCACAAGCTATAAATTTCCGATTACAATTATAGTCTTGATTACATATATCCGTGCGGTGCATTCTGGATACAAACTAACAGATCACAGATCGAATCACAATAAATAAAATGATCAGTCGAAAAAACCTGTCACTTTCCTAGATTGTTTACACATAAACAATTTAATTAGCATATAAATCAACATATTTTTAAAATTTCTCCACTTATATGTAAAGAATAAAAAAGTAAGTATGTTATTTATTTCGTTAGTGACAGTCACCTCTTCATTTCTATATTTGTACGGCATATTAAATAATCGACTTTGATGACTTGACAAGCGTAACAAACATAGAATAATAACGAAGTTTCTTGGCTGGTAGACGGCATTCTTGTGACGTCGCTATTGTTCACAAAAATTGATGGGGCCACCTGATTTTTTGTCAAGGTTATCTCCCTTAGCCTAAGGGCTATATATGGTATAAGTATACCTGAAGATACCTTTTAAGTACCCTGAATGTGTGTTTGCATCTATCCGCCAAAGTGGAAGTATAGTTATACCGCTGTGTACTCAGTCCCTACTGTTATTAGTCTAGATGCCAATAAGCACCTAATCCAAGATGCACCACTTAAAGAAACAGTCAGGAATATCACCATCATGGAAAAGACTTTATAAGCATTACTCAAGTCCTCAGAATCATTAACATCCCCATGACCACGTTATTAATCAATTAATTAATTTAAACAATGACGGGGTTATTTCTTCATTACTTTGCAAATAATCTGACAATTGCTTTCTATTGTTTTATATGCAAAACCCAAATACACTATCGTATACTCGGTTCTTACTCGATATAATCTAAATCTAGAATGCATCACATGGATGAACAAAATCAGGAATATCACCATTAACTAAACTAAACCACTTAAGAAATAATTTATCAACTCCTCAAAATAATTAAAATACTAAAATTCCAATAATTAACACAAAGTTGTATCTGCTATCCAAAAATCTCTAGCTAAAGCAGTAAAAACGCAAATAGTTAATTAAGTTAATCTTTTAAAAATATTACAGAAATTAACCACGAAAATAAAATTTAAATTAAAAGTTTCTCCAAAACACAATTGTAAAACAATTCTACCTAAATATTCAGCATGAGTTAAAAAATTTTCGAACCACAGCTCCATGCATGCAATTACAAGAAATGTCTGTATCTTTGTGCATTCAAATTAAACCTCATCGAAAAGTTTAAATGACAAGGATAATTAAAAAATTAGTTTAATTTATAATAAAGCATTCTATATATATATATATATATATATATATAATGCGGGCCCACGTTCGGATTCGCTAAAATGTCCACTGCTGAAAGATGTTTCTCGCAAAACATTCAAAGTAGAAAACATAAAATAAATAAATGAAATATATATATATACCCACCTGTATCTCGAAAACAAAGTCCCAATGTAGCCGGCGTATGAGCTCTAGCGGTTTGAGAATTTATATAATAACAAATTGGTTTATCATCCTCCATTACAGCACAATTTTTTAAAATAGCCTGATCCTCCGGTTTAACTTTCAAAATACCCTCAATCATCTTCTTTACTTCAAAAACTGAAACAGTTTCTTTAGCATTTAAGTAAAGAGTTGTTTTTTTTCTCCTGACTGCCATATAAACCTCCTAAAAACATTATCAATTAAAACGTTGAATTTTATACATACCATTTGGTCCGTTACACAATCCAAAAAGTTGCCTACTAAAAAAAATTAAAAACAAGTTTATTCTATTTTTTTTAATATTTTTAAATTTTAATTATTAAAAATGCATTTATATATTTATATATTTTAATGCTATTTTGTTTTAAAATTAATAAGTTTTAATGTTTCTTTTCTTCTTACAGGTTACAGGTTGGTTCACGAGTTGAGTAGGAGACAATCTCCTTTTGATCCTCGGTTCAAATTTATCGATAACATCGTATTAAAAAAGGAAAAATAAAATGAAAATAAAATAAATCCTCCATGAACTATATTATTATCACGTAAAGTTAGCTAGGGCGTAACTGTCATAAGCAGCCTTAAAAGCCGATACCGATTTGGCGTTAACTACCTTTGAGGGTAGACTGTTCCATGCATTGATAACTCTCTGAGAGAAATGATGGAGTCTTAGCTTAGAGTAAACTCTAGATTCACTTAATTTAAGATAATGCCCTCTGCAAGAGTTTGACTTTAGTGAAAAGAAAGATGGGTGGGGGCTGAAGTTAAATACTGATATACCAAAATGAGATCACCCCGAAGTCGCCTATCATTTAGGGGAAAAAGTTTTAACGAGAGGAGCCTATCTTGATATGGTAAACTTCTTAAAGACCTAGGTAATTTAGAGATAGCCTTTTAAACTTTTTGAAGCTTATGAGAGTCGGCCTTTAAGATAGGAGCGGTGACCTGTGCACAATATTCTAAATGGGGCCTGATGTAAAGCATGTAAAGTAACCGAACAGACCTTGGGGAGAGGCAGCCTAAATTTCTTTTAAAGAATTTGATTAGTCTGTAACAAGTTTGGGTAGCTTTGGAATGTTGGCCCGTGAACTTGAGTGCAGGGTCAAACACCACTCCCAGATCTTTTATAGAAGTAACCAAGTCTATTGATTGAGTACCGAGGATGGGCATTGTGAAAGCATTTCTGGTTGTTTTACCAAAGAACATATGCTTGCACTTGGCTAAATTTAAGGGGAGAGAGTTTTTCATAGCCCAGTCATAGATATTATTGATATCAACCTGAGTTGAGCTGGGTTAGCCCCCCCAGATCTTAACATCGTCAGCATACAACAGGATGTTAGACTGAACGACTTCAGGTAAATCGTTAATAAACAGAATAAACAATAGAGGTCCTAATACCGACCCTTGTGGCACTCCCGAACTGATTTGGCTAGGAAGAGATAAATCGGAGCCTATTCGAACCCTAAAAGAGCGGTTGGAGAGAAAGTCGGAGATCCAATCCAGGATAGAGCCAGTGATACCTACCGATTCCAACTTGGCTAAAAGTAGGCCATGTGGTACTTTGTCGAATGCCTTAGCAAAGTCAAAGTATATAGCATCTACTGAGAGGCCAGAGTCTAATGTTTTCGTGATGCTTTCAGTATATATAATTAAGTTAGTAAGGCAAGACCTCCGAGGATAGAACCCATGTTGAACTGGATTGATAATTTATATTTGGTTATGAAATCTAACAGATGAGCTCTTATTAATCTTTCCATAACTTTACTAGGGGTAGAGAGAATGCTGATGGGTCTATAGTTTTCGGGCAGAAATCTGGATCCTGCTTTAAAAATCGGTCTTATAAATGCAGACTTCCAGATAGCCGGAATTCGGCCAACAATGGAGGAGAGCTTGAAAATATAGGTTAGATGAGGAGCTATTACCTTTGCACATTTTTTTAAAACTCTGGAGTACACCTTGTCAGCACCGCATAAAGTTGACTTAAGCCCTCGAAGCTAACAGAGAACTGAATGCACAATGGGAGAGAGGGGGCCTATAGTGAAAACTGAGCTTGAATAAGGTAGAGGAGCAGAGTCTGAATTCTGAAATACCGACTTAAAATAGTCTCTGAAGTTGTTGCAGACTACAGGTCTAGAGAGTAGTAAACCGATGTCATTCTTTAAACAAGGTTGGGTATCCCCTAGGGTACGCTTATCTTTAATAAATTTAAATAGAGCATTCATATTTTCCTTTGCTTTGAGTAGAAGTTTATGCACCGTAGTATCCTTGTGCAACTTAATTTGACCTGAGCATTGGTTCCTAAAGGAAATATATTTATAATAGAAGCATAAGAGTCTAGTAGATTTCCATAGATAGTACATTCTATTCCTTTTCTGGATAAGGTGTACAATCTTCCTAGGGAGCTTAGGTTTGGTATGAGTAGGGATACGATGAGGGACAAACTTCTCGATGCCTTCTTTAATTAATTTAATGAAATGGGAATTAGCTTGCTCTAAGTCTTTCTCATACAGGGGACCCCAATCAGCCTTTTGCAAGGAAATCCCGCAGATTGCCAAAATCAGTTTTCCTAAAATCGGGAATTGGTGTTAAATTTACACCTTTAGACCTAGAACTATTTAAGGGAAGGCTTACTTCAAAAGACAGAACAATATGGTCACTCTTCCCTAGAGGAGGAAGATACGATATGGAGTCAATGTGGGATGGTTCATTAGTAAAAACTAGGTCGAGGCAGGAGGGGGAGGAGCCAAGTCATATCTAGTTGGGGATAGAACATGCTGAGTGAGAGCATGCTTAAGACTTAGGTTTAAAATTTTGGCGTTAAATGAATTAGCCCCAGAGAGAGAACTCCAATTAAGAGGGGGGCAATTAAAATCTTCCAGTAGTATGCGAAGTTTGTAAGGAAGGGAAAGAGCTTGTTTAATCTTAGATACAAAGACGTCGTTCGAAGAATTAGATAATGAGGGAGGCCTATAAAAAAGAAAGCAAAGGGTATGAGAGCCTAATGCCAGATGGATAGAATCGTGTTTCCGCAGGGCTAAGCATTGTTGTACAGATACTATAGCATAAGGAAAGTCTTCTCGAATGTAGAATAGACAGCCCCCGCATTTATCTTTACACGAGTCATGCCTTGCAATTCTGTACCCAACTAGGAGTATCTCGCTGTCTAGTAGGTCTTCAGAGAGCCACGTTTCTGTGATTCCTATGATGTGGGGGAGGACTCCGTTTACTAGTTGTTGTAGCTCTGCTAATTTGTTGAGTAGACTTAGGGCATTAGTGTAATAAATCACTATAGAGGAGATGGGAGCAGAGGCGCAAGTTGTCTGAGTCGATGAAGGGTAGGGACTTGAGAGTGACTTCGGGGTGGAAGCTGAAAATTTGGTATATCATTGTTGTCAAACCTAAGAGGTGTGAGTCGTACAATAGGGATTCTATTGTCTAAGGGAATGGCAGCCCTAGACAAAGTTAGGGATCGATCACTCCATGGGAGGTCCTTTAGAAGGCGAACTCCTGGAAATTTAGAGCGAGTGTTTGCCCAACCTTGCAGAATGTCTTCCTTTATGGGAGAAGAATTAAAGGTTACTAAGATGGGAGGGGCAGAGTGAGGGCGCTTACAGGTGAGTTTACATAACTTAAACTCAATATCCCTAGAGGTACAAGAAGAAATAATGTCGGATACTATTTCTTTGTAGTTAATAACACTACCTTTGATGCCTTTTATAATAATATTACAATCACGTTTTATGTCCTCAATGTGCTGCTTAGTAGCAGCTAGAATTTCTTCCTGGGAAAGTCTTATAACAGATTTAGCTGCTACGGAGGAAGGACTACTGTTAGATATATGAGCTTTGAGAGTGTTAATTTCAGACAAGACATTGTTAGAAAGGAGGGAGATGGAAGAGTTTAAAGCTTCCGTTTTGGTTAGGGAATCAGAGAGATTACAAGCCATATCTGCCAAGGAACAGGTTACTTTATCGAGTTTAGAGTCTAAATCTTGTATCTTGGACAGATAGGATTTTGAGTCTGCCAGTGTTTCTAGAATTACGTCCAGCTTGTTGTCGTTGACAGGGGGCAATTGCTGTAGTTCAATTTCACATCTGCAGTCTATGCATTTATAGTCAATCGGACTATTAACGAGCTGCGAATAGTGTTCGGAGGATAATCCTGAGCACGATTCGTGAAACCATTTACCGCAAAGTGCACAAAAAATGCCAACTTTCACAACCTTCTTGCAGCGTTGTAGGCCACAATTGGACCTTTTTTGATGATTATTGCAGTGTTTTTGCATTGTAATACGTAACTTGTTTTATTATTATTTTTGCATATTTATAATTTTTGCTCGTTTTCTAAGATTGTTAACTTCCACTATCTACCTTGATTTTATCTTGATTTCAAATATTTTTTCTGTCACTAATCCCCCTTTACCTCACCATCCATTTCATTTTTCCTCCTGAAAATTTGAGACAATTTGAGAACCGAGTACTAAAAGGCGTTTTGGCTTACTCAACTCGTGAAAAATCCTGAATCCTGAATCTTTATTTAAAAACATTATGTTAGTGTTGAAACATTGTGTTAACGAGTTGAATAGGAAAAACTCCTTTTCAGGATTTTTTTATTTATTTTCGGTTCTAAATTGTTAATAATATCGAGGATGAAATAGGGTAAGACCACGGGGATTATAGAAAATGGGAAAGAGAAAATTAATAAATTATATATAATTAGAAATGGTAATGTGGTCATAGGAGAATTTAAAGGAAGACCATTCCAAACCGAAATAACCGTGTATAAAAAAATAATGTAGCTTTAATCGTGAATTTATTACAGATTTCCTTAGCTTGGGGAAAGGTGACCTCTGTGAGAGTTATGAGCCTTGTTGAAATAAGGGGAATATTTCCCAAAGTTCAGGAATTTGTACACTAGGGTGAGGTCATCTCGGAGCCAGCGATTATGATAAAAAGAAACAATTTAAAATCTTTGAGTTGTCCGAAATCAGTTAAATGCCGTAGGATTTTTGGGATTTTGGAAACAGATCTTTTGATTTTGTCTAAAGAATTCAAGTCTGCCCTTAAGAAAGGAGAAATAATTTGAATACAATACTCAAAATAAAGCTTAATATAAAACATGTAAAAGAAACGGAAAAAACTACAACAAAATTTTCTAATTTAAAAAAAAAAATTTAACTAAGTGGAAGCAAATCTGAGAGGCCTCAATGTAGTGCTAAATAAAATGCAATGATAGAGAAAAAAAGCACTAAGGTCTCTTATAGTAGATACCTTTGTGATGATTAATTTGTTAAAAAAGGAAGTGTTCGCTAACCGAAGGCACTTCTGTATTTTTTCTGCATTTTTAAGGATTAAGTGGAGATTATTCCTGTTTGACTAATCGTAAATCGAATTTATATCTTGCTGACGCTGATCAAGATTACAGCCCCAGATAATAGCATGTTAAACAAAACGTTTAATGGCAAATTATTCATAAACAGAATAAAAACCAAAAGACTAAGAACTAAACCCTGAGAAACATCTGAAGAGATCTTGTAAGCAAAGGATTTATTCGCACCTTAAAGAACCGATTTTTAGGAAATCATTTATTCAATTAAGAAGAGATCCAAAAATGCGCAGAGATCTTAATTTGGTTAAGAAGAGATTGTAAATTGCTCTATCAACGGCTTTAACAAAATTAAAGTACATGGCTTTATCAGACAGGTTGTGTTCGAGAATATCGGTTAAATTATGAGTGTACGTTGGAAAGGCAGGATTTTTCTGGAATAAATTCGTGTTGAGCTGGATTTAGGGTTCATGATTGCACACGAGTTGAGTAGACCAAAACGCTTTTTAGTACTCGGTTTTCAAATTGTCATAAATTTTTAAGGGGAAATATAAAATGGATAATGAGGTAAAGGGGGATTAGTCACAGAAAAAAAATTGAAATTAAGACAAAATTAAGATAAACGGTGGAATTTGACAATTGTGGAAAACGAGCACAAATTACAAATATACAGAAATAACAATAAAACAAGTTGCGTATTACAATGCAAAAACACTGCAATAATTATCCAAAAAAAGAGAAAAAAAATGAATAGCGCTCCAATGGACGTGTAGCGTTAAGCACGTCTCACCTTATTATTAATTAAGTAACCAAAATATAGGCCTTAATTAATCTTTTTAAAACTTATTTAAGGGAAATAAAATGCTAATTAGTTTATAGCTAGCAGGGGAAAAACTACATTCTTTTTTATAAATATGTTGAATGTAACCAATATATACAGTGGTAAACTTTTCACACTAAAACTAAAAACATTTCTTAAGAACTTGAGGATAAATACCGTCGAACCCACATAATAAGTAATTAAGATGAGATAAATGTTTAGAGACCAAAAAGGTATCAATAAAAGGATGACCTAAGGTAGTAGTGAAGGGGATATGTAAAGGATTAGAGGCAACAAATAGTAAAAAAACTGAGGTAAAATAGTCACGGAACAATTGGCAAACTTCAGGGGCAGAAAGAAGAGCACCTTTATTATTTTTTAATTGGGGACAAAAGTCCCCAGAGGAGCGTAGGTTTTTAATGTGTTTGAAAAGAAGGCTCTTGTTAAATTTAGATCTGTTCAAGAGTCTAAGAGTTAACTATTATAATAATACTTGTTGATGCATAACAATAAAAGGTGGGTATTTAATATTTTTAAATGTTTCTGTTTTATTGCAACTTAAAATACCAAAAATTTAAATGTAAGTACTCCATTTAAATATCTTTTTATTTTTATTAAGTCACTATCAGATTATCAAAAACTAATTAATTATAAAGAAAATATAGAAAAACACAAGTTAAAATTTTATTGTTTTATATTATTATATATTGTAATATTGTATTGTTATATATACCGAAATAATCTTTAGTGAATTGACTCCAGATTGCAGGCTACATAACCTCGTTTCACTAAATACGCGATGAGAGCGGTTTTGATGTGACAAACGGCGTCGCTTGTTGTAGAAGGTTGCGTTGATAGATGATCTAGTCGTAGTCTCCTTCCAAATACCTTACGTTTGTACTGATTACTTGATATAATGAATAAGAACGTAAAGACGGGACCAGGAAACGTTTATTGCCAAATTACAGAATTGGATCGTGGGATAGACCAAGATGGAAACCAAAATGGAACGAAATGATCGGAGGAAACGGAAGTCATTAATGGCGTGAGAACGGTTGTTTTTATAGCCGTTCCCACTGGTATGTACCATTGATACATTCAAACAAAATTGTCAATATTCGAAGAATATTAATTGCCAAAAATTAAATGTTATTCTTTGATGGAATAAAATAATATTGTTTATTATTTTGGACTTCGAAATATCTTCGTCGATTTTTACCGCTACAAATCTGGTGGTATAGTAGCAGACTCAAACTTAAGTGGACATGGGCTTAACTACTATCACCGCCTTTGCTAAGTGACCAATTGCTAAAAAATTTTCACAAAACATTTAAACAGTAACAACTAAATAAAAATTGTAAAATAATTAGAATTTTTTGTATACCAAATATTTTTAATGCAATTTCTTTTATTTTAATATATTATTATAAATATTCAATAATGCATATGTAAACAAAAATTTTTATTATTTGTTTATAAAATTTATATTATAATTAAATGTTTTTTTGTAATAATAAAACGATTTATTAAAAATGATTTTTAGTTATTTATTTGTATAAAAATATTTTTTTAAATTGCAATACTCCTATATAAAAACTGTTTTTGATTTGCACATTAAATTGTGTTAAAATAATAGTAGTGAATAAAATACTGTACATAAAATCAGATAAACATAATTTTAAGTTGTACTTCCGGTATCAAATTCACGCTTTTGTTCGGCTATCCTAAAGTTTACTTGTTAAAAAATTGTAATAAATGTTTAAGAAAACTAAATAAATAAAAATATTTTATTTTATTACAGTTGTTTTTATATAATTAACATATTAATTTTACTTATTCTTTATTTTTGTATATTTCTCAGTTTCAAAAAAATATTTTTAGTGACAATATATATATTATTGTTTGTTTTATGATTACAAGAATTTTTTATAGTGAATAATTTATAGTAGTTTAATTTATTCATTTTGTAATTTTTTAGACATTTTAAAAGAATAAAAATCAACTTAATAATTATTTTCTACGTAAATAAAGTTTTGTTAATATACTACTTAATATTTGTTAGTCGTATGTGTCCATGTGTTTAAATAAATATATTTTATAGCCGAGAACGAAACCGAATTGAAAATTGACTTACTGTAATATTTTATGGCATTCAACACTTGTTATTTACCTTCGACATATCTAACACTTATTAATACATGTCTTAGATAATGCTTTACTAATATTTCTGAAAAATATTATTCGCAAAATATAATTTCTAATTATATACAACATTCGTTCTAAACAACATCTATGTTCATTAAAACTTAAAAACAAACACATGATCTGTTAAAAATATAATTTTATTGACTAAAGTATATGAATGAATAAAAAAAAGTTATAAGTTTTATAATGTCAACAATTCCAGTAACTTTCACTATCTTTTATAATTTCTGTCGCTGGTTTTGAATTTCACGTTGTCAAAGTATCGATATAATACTCAATTTTTCATAAATATAAGTAGCATGCCATTTTACAATATGTTAACGTACAGTCTAAAAAACATGAAATTAATAGCACTTAAATCCGAGCTGAACTCCTCCAAGTTTGGATCAGAAATGATTCAATCTAGCCAGTCTCAAGTCTGGATAAAGGAGGAGGGTTTGAACACTCAATGTTAGCACCCTGGCCTCTGTAAAGGATTTATACTGCTACAGAAACAATAGGAGAGGACGCCATTCCGGAAAACAACGGCAAAGAAGCGATCGCACGTATCTGGATGACAAAGTTACACAGATGACAGGGTTGAGTGAAATCCGAAAAGAAGCTCAGTCGTCGATTTGCATAATCTTCAATGCCAACAAAACTTTGTTGTTGTTTTGTCTTATTTCCCCACGTTTATCTTTAAAGCGAAATGGTTTTGTATAATATAATATATATAATATAATAAATCCGGGCTAGAGAGAATCAAATGGACAAATGTCCATTTTTTAGTTAACCAGTTTTTTAGTTCAAAAATAAGTTAAACTTATAGTTAAAGGATAAGTTATACCAAAAATCAGCATTGCCATTTTTAAAGTGAATCTTTCAGCATTATTTGTAACATGTTTCCAATGCTCCAAAGCAGCGTGTTAAAATAAAAGTTAAAATAACTTGTCAAAAAATTGCATACATGTTTTACTGTTCAAATTGTGCGTAATATGAAACCATTTTTGTAACACCTGACACTTGTTGGCATAATAACTGTACAGACAAGACACGTAAGCAACGTATTTTGCAAAATATTTGTGACCTCTACCAAAATCCTATACATGACTCAGAATTGTTAAATTCAAAATTCGTACAAACAAACAACAAAAATAGTTATCTTTTTATTTGTTTAAATTAAAAGATAACTTTCAAAAGTTGTGCAAAACTACGGCAATTTCAAATTTTGTTTGCAGCTAAATGGAACATGTGTGACGCGGTAGACGTTAAAACCGAATTTGGTATGTTTAACCATTTTCGAAAAATTTAATATCACAAATTTTTTGCATTACTTTTAAATTTATTATTTTAAATTTTCTTAATTTTATAAAAATAACGTAATTATACTCTTTACTTGCTGATCCACTTTTAGATGAGCTGAGAAATGTTTGATTAACAAACATTTCTACACACTAGACACGTTTATGTTATACTTTTTGTAATTCCATAGACATTTACATCACTTATAATGGAAGTGCCGGGGTGGTCTAGCGGTACAGCGCTCGAATTTGGACCTTGGTGGGCATGGGTTCGAATCCCATCACCGACACTAAAATGCGGGCCCACGTTTGGCTTCGCCAAAATGTCTACTGCTGAAAGATGTTTCTCGTAAAGCATTTAAAGTAATAAACATAAAATAAGTTTTAAATTCTTTGTATTACAGAGATAAGCACTTTTGAAACCTACGTATAAAGTGAGAAAAAATTGCTACACTTAACAAAATCCAAAACTTCTAAACGGAAAATAAAAAATGAACTTGTGTTTAAGTTTTTTTTACATTTTTTACATTTTTTTATAAAAAAGTTGTTTCAAAGTTTTTTTATACAAAATTAATTTTAAAATGGAGTCATTATTACCTGTCTAAAAATAAAATACGAAAATGTATGTGTTTATGTAAGCATATATTTTATTTTAAAAATTATTATTTTTAAAAATAAAAAGTTAATAAAGTAAAAATAACTTTTGCATTAATTATTTATATAGATGAATTGAACATTTTAACACTTAGAAATGTTTAACTAGAGATAATTAAATTGTCGATAATTCATTACAAGCATGTATTAGACGTCATATAAATTTTAAAAAAAAGCTTTTTCATACAAAATGAATCTTTATAATGTGTAAAATATATTGTTATGTTAAAAATATAGAGTAATTTATTTTTAAAATAAAAAAATATTTTTTTAATCAGGTTGACTCAAATCCATTTCCTACTGTAAACCCATCATACACATGAACAGCATCATTTTAATTATATAATTTTAAGTTTTCAGATTTTAGGTTAATTTGCCAATTGTATAATAAAATATCCTTTTAATACTCAAATTTATTGTATCTTTAATAGGAGAATAGTAATGGCTAAAAGTAGTGGGATTACAGGGAAAAAAACCAGATAAACAAGAATATATATAGTTAAAATAAAAGTCATAGAAATAAAGTAGAAAGTGTGAGTTAAAGAGAGTAATTAGAAAAGAATAAATACAACAAAATATTTATTGCAAAGTAATTGTTTTTTAAAAAAAGCAACTTTTATTTGAAACAATAACGTAGCACGCACGTCATTTCGCGCTCAAATTTTATTTAACAAACAAACCTTTTTTCAAATCCAACTTTTAGTATATTGTCAAAAGAATCATTTAAATTATTAGCTTTCAATATTTTGTTTTATGAAAAGTAACTGGCATTAGATTGACAACCGAAAATATGTAACAACTTGGCTTTTAAGTAATGGTTTAAGGTAAATTTGTAATAAATGCTTCGATCCTGAGTTACAATGTGATGCGTTCGACAGTTGATAAAGAACAATAGTCCAGTCAAATTGAATTTAGTATAATTTTCTAAATGGATGCATTTTCTATTCGTATAAAGTCAATAATTAAAAACTGATAAAAAGCCTCATTTTTATGCCGAAAATTTAAAGTACAATCACGTGTTGTTCAGATTGAATGACCTTTGTAATAATAATCCAATGTAAAGTTACTACTCCCACACTCCTACACACTCTCTTTTATTCAAATACAATTTTAGAACTATTTGTGGGTGGATTTTTTAAATTATGCTGATGTATTTAAGCTAAAATCAATAACAATTGATGAAAGCTGTAACATTATTATTAAATGCAAGTTATATTTTTTAGAAAAAAGAAAGAATCAATTAATTATAGCTTTCACGTAGATCAGACGTTTTATGTAATTTTAAATAAATTTTTTTCACAGTTTATTGATTCATGTAAATAGATCAGCAAATAATGCAATTGTGGATGTATGGTTACATAATGCAACCGTTTCACACCATCTGTCTGTTTGGTTGTGTGTGTGTGTGTATCGCATTTGTATAGTGACGGCCATCTTGTTTCATTCCTTGCCATTGTTGTATCGGTAAGTTGACATTTGGACTAGTCGTGAAAAGTGTCCATGTTTGTTGCCGACGAATTTACAAGTCTTGTTTGTACACTGGAAGGACTAAACGACGGTGGAAGATGTAGTCAAGGCGTTGGATCTGTAATTGAACAAATCTTACCATCTCATTCTTGCATAACTTCCCCAAGTGTTCACTTTAAACTATTTTTCCTACTTTAGATGTTTTATGGGCAATCATTTTTCAGCAGTGAACGTTTTGCCAAAGTTGAACGTCGGCCAACATTTAATGCCTGTGTTGGGAATCGAACCCTGATTCGAGTCGAGTCGAGTACCGCTAGACCACCCCGACACATTCACCAAAAAATGTTTGTCTCGTAACCAAGACGTACAAGCAGTGGACCTCAAAATAAATAAATAAAATTTAAAGCACCGGATTCTCATTATAATTCCAAATAAAAATTATACAAAATGTAAAATGTACGATGAATTTATTCTGTATATATAAAACCTTGCTATTAATATTAATTACTATACAAACACCTAGTTTGGATCAGAAATGATTCAATCTAGCCAGTTTCAAGTCTGGATAAAGGAGGAGGATTTGAGCGCATAAGGTTAGCAACCTGGCCTCTGTAAAAAATTTATACTGCTACGGAAACAACCAAGAGAACGCCATTCCGGCAAACAACGGCAAAGAAGTGATCGTATGTATCTGGATGATAGAGTTGAGTAAAAGCCGAAAGAAAGCTCAATCTTCGATTTGCAGAATCTTCAATGCCAACGAGAGTTTGTTGTTGTTGTTTTGTTGTAATTGTTGTCTTATTGCCCCATGCTTATTTTTAAAGTAAAAGGGTTTTTTTATAAATAATTTAATTAATACAAACACCCTCATAAACACAAGTATTTAACTAGTTGTGTCCTAGTTAAGTTTAATGAAGTTACAACTTGTTTTTGTGTATACATCATGAATTTCAATTTGGAAATATAAACAGAGTCAAGTATTATTCACATATTGAAATCTTGAGTAGTCATTAATCAACATTTTAAAACAATTATTGAAATTGACTTGGTAATGTAAATGCATAACATGGTGCATAAACGTGCATTTAAGTTGAACTTCTGATTCAATGGCCCAATCAGGTGTCTGAGGTTGTGCCGGGGCGGTCTAGCGGTACAGCGCTCGAATTCAGACCTCGGTGGGCATCGGGGTTCGAATCCCACTACCGGCCCACGTTCGGCTTTGCTAAATGTCGACTGCTGAAAGATGTTTCGCGTAAAACATTCAAAGTAATAAACATTAGAAAAATAATAAACTAATCAATGCAACAAGGGGTGGAAAATGTTGTTTTGGTTGTTTCATGTTGGACAAAAAATGATTTTTTTGTCATGAACCTGCTTATATAAATTCGTCTACTACCCCTATTATACCAATCCAACTTACATTAATAGTTTCCAAGAATGTCAATTAAACAACTCCAACTGCTAATCATGACAACAATAACCAAATCAGGGAATCTGCATCCGATTTCCAAATGTTTGTATAAGACTGACAATAATTGGAGCTGAAAAATTAGCTCGCTTTACCCAAGTAAAATTAACACTAGCAAAAATTAATCTAATTTTTTTTAAATCGATAAATCATACAAACGAATAAGACACAAGCAAAAACTGCAAAATAATACTTGACACACTCAATCATGTGACAATTTAGTTTCACTTTTTTCATTCCTCGTGCGTCATAGCAATTATACACGTTTTTATAAAAATACAGTCTTACGTTCCAACCACCCTTTCGTCTCAACGCGACCTTGTAGCGGGAACTGTAAACACTCCAGTTTGAAGATTGAGTTCAAAGCCAGCATATTCAGTCGTTAAAGATGCACATATTACTTCAACAACTTTACTGTAGCCGGTGACAAGTCCGCTTGAGAAAGGGGAAGGGTTAGAGAACAAGATTGGCATTATTACCTCCTCTCTATTTCTCAAAAAACAACACGAGGATGCCACTTCGGTAAACAACGGCAAAGCACCGAGAGCATAATTCCGACGACAGGGATGAATGCGGGGGCCGAAAGAAACCTCCATCTTCGATACGCACGATTTCCAATGCCAAAAGTCTAGAGTACAATTACAATCTCGTTGCTTCGTATTCTTTAGAGCGATAGGCTTTTATAATAATAATTTCAAAAGAAATTGGAACAATCAAAAATACTCAACCAGCGCAGTGTCTACAGACAGACAAAATCTTATTCCAAGACATATTGGCAGTAGTCGAAAGTGTGAGGAATTTTCTCGACGAAGCAACCAACATGATTGAGAAGAGATTTTGGCATGTGCGAACGAATTGGCGCAGATTGAACTACGAGATGTCCACATGTGGACGAACTCAGTTGGACTGGCAACACATGAACAGAAGGACTTTTGTCACCGCTTTGAACAGATTCGACAGTCCATAACAGTGAAACTGGATAATGAAAGGAATTGCCGATTGACTGTAAAATGTGGAGTTATTCTTTTGTTGTTTGAGTCGGAACCAATCAATTTTCACCAGTTTTCAACCAATCACAATCCAACCACAACATGTTTGATGCATTGAATCGATTTTTCATGCGACACATACAAGGAACAGATTCCATTTTCGCGACTTCGCCATATTGATGCACATGGATTCGGTTTTACCAACACTTGATCGAAATTTACGTGTCCACGTACATTCCTTGTCCAGTTCCAAAGTACCACCAAAAAAGCATTTATTATGTCCTTTCGTAATTCATATCCAGTCTGATTCTTATTATTTATTTATTTTATTTTATGTTTGCTACTTTGAATGTTTTACTAGAGACATCTTTCAGCAGTGGACATTTTAGCGAAGCTTTTAGTGCCGGTTGTGGGATTCGAACCCATACCCACCGAGGTCCATCTATCGAGAAACGTGTTTTAGATATATGACAATGGACGAAGATATGTGTGTTATTATTATTATTATTATTATTATTACTTAAATGTTTTACCAAAAAGTGGACATTTTCATGATGCCATACGTGATCCAGCAAACTCACACTCACCCAAGTTTGAATTTAGCGGTATACCACTACACCACTCCTGTGTAGATTTGTTATTGGCTTAGGAGATTAGAGCCACAATAAATAATCCTTATTTCTTTTGTCAGTCAACAGGTAAACACCTTTTTATTATTTTGTATTTTATTATTCCTATTGTCTTTCTCTATATCGCCGATGCACTTTTGCAAAAATATAAATTTGCTAAAACGTTACCTCATGTCTGCTACAGTCGGCTTGAAGTCAGACTGGAAACAGATGAAAATTAGAACCCCGCAGTTAGTTAATACCAAATTGGGCTTTCGTAAAAATTACGGAAACGACTCAAGATGTTGCCAATGAGGTGACGTAATTAACCAAGTACTGAAAGGTAGCTCACTTTTTTATATCCGAAGATGTTTGGTGCCAAAAAATTGACTTGTGTTTGTATATTCTTTCAAAGTGAGAAAATGAAAATGATGTGCATAAATCTACATAGTACTTACACAGAACAACAAAGATAATCCTTACTTTTTGAAACAAAACGTTTGTACATAGTTGTAACGAAGAAAAACAAATATAGGACTGTAACTATGTGAAAAAGTAGTTGTATTACTGTGCCAAAGTAACCAAGTTGATAGAACGCATGGGTATTATTCCCACCTGCTGACAAATATTGATTGTCAACTATTCAATCAGTAAAAATAAAATTCTAATAATAAATAAAGCAAGAAAATTGTGTCATTGATTTATGCGTCCATAGTCTAAACAACTTGAGAGAACGCTTTTAAATGGAAGGCTGGCAGACCACCAAAAACTTGGCTAAGAACCACCTGGAAGACTTCGTTGAAATCAAGTATACTTTTTTACCAAAAACTTCAATCAATTTTGTGCTCCAACACCCTGACATATGTTAGAAACTTCTCATTCTGTATTAAAGAATGCATCACGGGTATTGACTGACCCTTGGAGTCAGTTACAACAAGATTAACCAATAGATAACTGAAAAAATAATTAGAAAAATTAATTACTTATTTCTATTGGTGTTATACGTTGCATCAAAGCACACATTTTCCGGGGATGCTTTGTATAATTCCCGTTGTTGGTAATGGCAAAAACTTATGATGGAATAGGTGTTCCCATTTGCATTCCGATCATAAGCAACCAAACCTTCCTCTTCGAGACGAGATAACGTCTCTGTCAAACTAATCAATTCTAACAAATAACATAAATATAATCACATACTTGCACCTAATTTTGTCTTCAAATTGGAAACATCTTTTGTCGTAAATTCTTTATTGAATTTGTCTTTTATATATTTTTGTATACTACTAACTGAGTAATATAGTAGTATTTTTTCCACTTCTTCTTCTTCCGAACTGGTCAAGCCACGTTATTTATTGCACATTGCTGTCTCTTCTTTCAAACAAGTATGATTATGTTGAAAATTTGCTTTTCTTATCCAACATTTGTGGTCGTTGAGTAATCGCACAGAAAATTTTGTTGGATATTTGGTATTTCCAGATCTAAAAAAATACAAAAAATTATTTTCTTCGTTTTCTTTTGACCAGTTCCTTTCGATTTTTGATTTTGAAATCTTGAGCAACGAAATGTCACATATTGATAAGGAAAACTGGGGTCATTATCAAGTTTTTCAGAATTTTTGTGATAAAAATCTGTATGAGTTGCTATTTCAAAAGCTTTGAACTCCTGATGAAATGTACTCCAACAACCGTAATTCTCCTTGAACAAGCTCATATCAGCGAATTCAGTCAAAAAATGACGCGAAAGCACAAATTTCAACATTAAGTACCTCATCAAAAAATAAAACAATCAATGAAATGCGTTTTTCAGATAAACCTATCAGATTCATTGAAAAGTGGGATGGTGAGGACTTATCCTCCATGTTGATGAAAGAAAAAGGGAGTGGATATGGGTGCTACCGCCGACACTAAATGTGGGCCCCCGTTCGGCCTCGTTCAATGTTCACTTACTGTAAAATATTTCCCATCAAGTATTCACGCAGTAACAACCAACTGATATTAAAATAAACAAACAAAAGTACATTGAACATATTACTTAACAGCCACTGTATTAGTAGTGTTATTCTGTCCTTATTTTTAAAACGGACTTAAATAGAACACGATAGAGAACAAGCATGTAGCAGAGATTTTTGTATTTGAAAATAATTGATTCATATTCTTTGTTTAAAAACCGTTTTTTAAATGGACCAGTTAGATGTTAATTAGGTTGTACTTTTGTATCTTTCAAACCAAATAGAATATTGTTACATATAAACACTAATTGTTACGTTACAGTTGCTTTGATATCAAAAAATAAAAAATAAACACGTCGCCATATTTGTAACTATATGCTTTCGTTTTTGGACCACACATATATAGTGATTAGATGCTAAAACTGTGTCAATATATGAATGGGGAATTACAAATGTTAGTCCATATATACACAAAACGGTTCCATTTAAATTATCTTAATAGAGCTGTTTTTGTATGTGTCTTATGGTAAGAATAATTGCTTTATTTTTAACGCATCAGTGATTATAGACATATTTTGTAATGAATTGTCCATATTTTGGCAAATGAATGAACGTTTGTGCTAACGGCGTTTTAAAATTGGAAATAATTAAAAGAATAATAATTATGATTGCTGCTATGACATCAAGTTTTAATCCTTCACTAGAGATACATTTAGCACACGCACATATATAATATAATTTTGAGTCTGTTTTATGGTTATTTATACTTTGATTTTACCGATATATAGTCGTAATGGGCTCAATTATACAGCATAGGGCTTCTTCTACACAGTGTTAATCATCTGGAGATTTTGAGTAACGCTCATTCTAGTATAAGTAATTCTAAATTCCGAGAATAGTAGTATACATGACCTTGTGATATATTCCATTTTAAATTCGAAGCAGAATACAAACCAACTGCTGAACTTCCACTTCGGTAAACATACATACAATGAATCAAAAAAGAAATTTAAATGAACACCTTCATCATATGTTATCGTTCGACTGAGGAAAACGACTCATTCAGAAATTCAAGTAGCCTCTCGAGTGTTTTCGATCACTGGATCTATTACAAAAATGCTGTCGATTAACCAAAAAGTATTTGTTGCGTATCTGACCTTGAATAAAGTTATCGAGTAACCTTCGATTCGAAGTTATTCCGTTTGCACTTTTGACGAAACGTTTTGAATACACACATCGATAAAAGTGATTGAATACGAATCATAAAGTTCTGCGGTGGATCGTTTTTATTATAAGTAGAGTTCGAAAACACACAAATTCATTATGACAAAATATACAAACATGATTGGACAAATAACATATGACTGCAAACCGTTTGTTTATAAAACTTGGAAAAAAACAAAACAGACATAAGATAAATAACAACGTGACGAATCAAACTATTCAATATTTCAATAATTGGAACTTTTTCTAGCTTCATATTAATCGAGCACTATTCACCGCAACAGCCGGAATGCTAATGATCCTGAAGATCTAAGTAGTGCTTATAAAGTCTCAATTTCCAATGATGGTGATATTCCTGACTGTTCCTCCTCTACGTGGTGCATCCTGGACTCGGTGTCCATTGGCACCTAGACTAATAACAGCAAGATCCGAGTGCACAGCGGTATAACTGGGCTTCCGCTACGGCGGGTGGGTGCGAACATACACCAACCACAATGAATGAATACAACAGCCAATCGTAATATGTGCTCTTCGCCGTTAGCAGTAAGTGTTTCAAGCAGATCAATTGACGAAAGTAAAGTTTTTCTTCCCAAACAATCAGGTAAACTATCTTTTCCACATTTTTCAATAAGTCTCAAGTGGCCTTATTAATGACCCTCGAAATCAATTGTATCGATCGATTTATCGTTACAATTAACAACATGTACATGACTAAAAATATTCGATACATTTTGACCGTGTTCTTGTCCAAACACGTTTTGAGCAATGTTTCGGGCAATCGAAACTACAGCCCGCATCTACAGTGAGACGTTCCAGAAAATGGATATGTGGAAACGCCAACAGCACTCAAAGGCGACCTTGACTTTTATTCCAATGCTGTCTAATTTTTAAAAATTTTTAAATGCTGTTTAAAGGTTCGCATTTTTACTTAATAATCGCATTTTTGCAATATTTACTGATGAGAAGAAATGATGACAGGTGGATATAGACTGGAACTTTAAATGTTCAAAACAAACAGTATACCGTTGAGAATTCAACATTGTCTTCTATCTGTAATGGGACAGCCAAATGCAGTATAGCAGTCTCTTGTAGCGCAGCTTTTCGTGGACTCTCAAATGATTGCGTTACAGCGGTGTTAAAAGTATCAAAATTTGGTTTAACCAAAGTTGTTCTATCTCCAAAAAAAACATCAATGAATTTTACCAAAATGTTGTTGGAATCTGAGTACATTTTTGCAAATATTGTTAATTACCATTTTTTAACTACAATTTGTAAGCTCCCCCTACTTTCTTAACGCAGACCATTTATAATAACGTGAGTAGTTACGTCATTGTGTTGGGATAATCCTGACATCCTGTGACAAGTTATAGACGGAAACAAAAGTGAAGCGGAAATCAAATGCAAGTACATTATAAATAAAATAACCCAATTGCTTTGAAGAGCATGGGGAACTGTAAGATTGATCCTTGCAATTAATCTTTGGTATTGAAGATCCTATAGCTTTTATTCAACCTTGACATCACCACTGTATTGCATTCGCTTCTCCCAAAAATATAATATTGGTAGACAGTATTATATTTTTGGGAGTACTTATATTTGTCGAAAAGGTCAAGCCTTATACGTCCACCTTCCTCCTTTCTTAGCCTGACATGAAGTGATGTCCTGGAGGCAAGGTTACACTCAGCAGACTTAGAAACCATGTTAAAGTACATCAACAACTCCACCCAGAGAAAATTTAAAAATGAACTAATTTAGCCGATCACAAGCCCGGATAAGGAGAAGAGTTTAAGCACAGGGTTGGCAAGATCTATATTGCTGCAGAAACAATGAAAAGACACAATTTCAGCAAATAACAGCAAAGGAGGGTTGGCACGACTTAGATGACAGGGTTGAGTGAAAACCGAAAGGAACTTCAATCTTCGATTGGACGAAGGAAATTAGTTGGTGTAATGTTCCATTTACCAACAAGAACGATTTAAAATGGACAATTGATGATGGCAGAAGAGAGGTTGGGATAGACCACTGAGAGCTTGGCTAAAAACCATTAGGAAAAATATAATGGCAATGAATGTCCTATGAAATCAAAACAAAAATATTGGTAAACTGTTTTAACAAATGGCATCATTTTGTTGGCTTATATGTTCTTTTTAAATTATGGGACCTTATGTTGTTGTTGTTATTGTTGCTGTTCCCGTTATCTTGTTGCCCCATGCTTACTTTTAAAGCAAAAGGGTTTTGTAATAATAATAATAATAATAATAATAATAATAATAATAATAATAATAATTTAATATCAATATCACACATAGTAATTTGATTTAGAGAGAGAGAGAGAGAGATCAACTTGATTCAAAACAGATGATCGCGTGAGTTTTTGTAAATTGTAAATTGCCGCCATAAGTGACTCTCTCTCTCTCAATAATAACAATGATGCGTATATCATACATCACACACACACATACATTCAACTCATTGAATTTGTCATGACATAATTGCATACTTTAAATAATTACATTAATTGACTTTCGATCAATAAATTATTGATTTTGCGACCCACGATCAGTCGAATGAATCACAGTTTGAATGTGCTTGCATCTACCTTTCGGAACATTTTTAAACAAAGAGTAATGATGAATATCCAGAGTATGTGCATTGATATAATAAAATCTGTATGTAGTAACAATGAGAGTGAAATTGGAAACATTTGGATGAATGTATTTCACAAAATAATTGGGATGGGAATGAACTATGAAGCAGTAGTGAAAGTTTGGTTAATAGGATGTTAGATATTTTTGTGTATTAGAGACTAATTCATATATATAGGCAGCTTTTGGGGGCATATTTAAACAAGTTTAAAATGTCATTAAACAGAGTTGATTCTTGCAAACAGCCTTTACCCAAAAGTACTATTTTGTTCATTTTTGGGACTACCGTAACAGAAAACCTTCAATTAAAATGTAGTGAAAACTAGCTATGCAATGAACAAAACGGTAGATTCATGAATGTCCTGGCGTTGCACATAACACACACACACACATACACACATGTATGTGTACCCGAACAAATTTATTATGGAAATAAATTTTAGACTACATTTCGTTTGAAAAGAAAACGATAAATTCCATTACACTTTATTTCATGACACTATGCCAAATAAAAAGAAATTTGTTCTAAGTGAATTATGCAAAATATGTATTATTGACACAATCCTACAATTTGTTTATCGATTTTTTCCAATCAAGATGCCATTAATATTGATTAATTATTTGAAATCATGAAATTGATATAATAATGTATGTTCCTGTATCAAAGCATAATAGACTATTTATTCATTTTTTTATTTTATGCTTGCTACTTTCAATGTTTTACTAGAAACATCTTTCAGCAGTGGGCATTTTTTTCTCACACTCACAATGCAAAAAGTTCGATAACTGCTTTTTATCAGCGTCTATTTATAGCAACACGCCTACGCACGTCTAATTGAGGTTAATATTTGTTTGCATTCTACTCCATCAACTATTACACGGTAGTAAAACTCATAACATTGTAAAACTTTACATTATTGGACTGCGTATTACACCTTTTCAAAGACAAAAGTGCCGTGCACAAAGCCAAATAATATTTTGGTCATCAAATATAGTCGACAAGATATTGACAAGATATCTGGGAAGTATTGGTGGTAAAAACAGAAAAACCGAAATTGATGTTAAAGTCAAATTTGGCTATACAAACAATGTCAGTCTTTTATGGATTTAAATCAATACGGTCATGTTTGTCTATTCGCCTGAAAACAAAACTTTGTTTGTATGCATCAATTGCAATTGTACAGCAATATGTGAAAGCGAAAGGTTTAAGCAAATCGTTAAAATTAAAAGATGGCAAATGCTTTTCATCGCCGGTGTCTTAGAAGTATTTAAAAGATTTCCTAGCGTACTCACATTCAAAACAGCCAACATCATTACAATTAGACGAAGGAAATTACTTAATCAAATTCTACGTTTGCCGCTCATAAGACCACTAAGAATGGTGTTGGAATGAACAATTGAAAATGGCAAAAGAAAGGTTGGGGTAGGCCACAGAAAAGTGGGCCAAGAACTACTACTAATCTGGGTAGCTAAACGGTTGATAACTTCGCTGTAGCCGGTCTGAAGTCCAGTTGACAAAAGAAGGATGATTAGAACACAAGGTTGTCAGCCGGGCCTCCAAAAATGGATGACAAAATTAATCAAACTGCAACACAGCAGTGAAAACACGATTTCAATGACAGGAATAAGTGAAAGCCGAACGAAACTCAATCTTCGATATGCAGGAGTTCCAATCACGTGAAACAATCTTATGGTCGACATCATGAGACACCGCAGTCAAGTACAGGATATTCAAGTGCCAGTCAAGTAATTATGAATGCTGTTTTTGAAAAAGCGTACTTTGCCCCGAGTTCACTTTCAGTCTGGTTTTATCTTCTCTAGAGAGTGTTGGGAGAAGATTCCATTTTGCACAATGTTGGTTTTTCCGGGGTTCAGTTTTGTAGAGGATTTTCGATCTCGTTCTGTTCGAACCTGTATGACATTTTACAAAGCATTTTCGACTCCTACTCACTTGCAAACACAGGGGTTATGGCAAAGTTTTCTACAACTTCCTAGTCTAGAGACCAGTTCTCATCAATAAACCACTCGACTATGTGACAGAACAAACGGAGAAGTACTCACTATAAATTGATAGCCAATGGGAGCTAGTATTTATAGGTATATCCTATAGGTGAAATTTCTGACAATTAATTTATTTATTTTATGTTTGTTACTTTGAATGTTTTACCAGAAACATTTTTCAGTAGTGGGTATTTTAGCGAAGCCGAATGTGGGCCCGCATTTTAGTGCCGGTGGTGGGATTCGAAACCATGCCCACCGAGGTCCGAATTCGAGCGCTGTACCGCTGGACAACCCCGGCATTGTATCTGTATTCGATTTTTGCTACTTGAATGTTTAATAGAAGATATTTTTCAAAAAATGGACATTTAGCGAAGCCAAACAAAAGCCTGCCATTTGGGCACTTTTGTTTCTTGTGCACCGAAATACATTTTGCTAAACCGGTTTCCTTCTAACACACAATCCTCTTAACGCAAATGTATATGAGATAAATTTGAATAGTTTAAACGCTGTTATTACAGTTTAAACAATAAAAGTTTAAGACTGGATTTACTTTTATAATAATATTACATAAAAGAAGACAGTTGTGCTTGTAAGACGCCATTTTTAAAAACAAATATTTCTAAATACCACATCGTGCCCATGATTTGTAATAATTAAAAAAACATAATAATTCACCTACCCGCTTCTATTCAAATTTCAAAACAAAGACCTGATAGTAGAGCAAAAAAAACAAAAATGCCGTCTTAAATTATAATTTTGATGACAATTCATTTTAGACTGTTTTGGTTTTTGCAAAAGTACAAAATAACAATCTGGCTGTATGCATACATATACACACGTACAATATTCAAGGTCACATTGAATTAAAAATACAATAATGATGATTTTCATTTAGTCGTTTTTTATTTATTAATTGAAAAACATTATCTCATGCAAATACGTACAAAACAATGTCCAATAACGGATATAAAAGATAACAAAAAATCAATAATGACATATATATGTTTCAAAAGCAAAAAATCGATAAACAAACGCGTAGTAATTGGTAATTAGATGGTACGAGTCTGCAATAAATAAATCAGCTGACAAAGTATAAAAATGTCAACTATGGTAACAACTCTGAATGGACATAGATGCAGTAATGATGACGCACGTGTCTGGCTTAAGTGAGTTATACTCAGTTTGAAAATATCAGCTGCACACGGTAAGTGATGATTATGGTATCACTCTAACGAATGAATAGTTAATTGTGAAAGAACTAGGCTTTTATTTATTTATTTAATTATTATTACCATTTTAGGGAAACACGATTATCGTAAAATAGTCAATTTAAGAAAAAGAAACGTATGAAGATTTACGTGTTATCGTACATGTATTCATTAAAAATGGTCTATCTTCTTGTTGCATAGCTTCTCTCTCTTTTATGTGGGTTACTGTTTTTAGTCACATTTCTCTATTTGGTTCTATATTGAACCAATTTGGAGCATTCTGACTACTAAAAAGTTTTGGCATGGGCTTTTTACTTCAGGATGCCCTTCCTACCGCCAACTACCCTCATTTATCCAGATTTGGGACTGCCTGGATCGGTTCATTCACGATCCTCTCTAAGCTCTATACTGAGAAATATTCAGTCAGGCAATGATTGATTAATTCCCAATTAAATGACGCATACATGTACTTTTAACATTTTATTCATAAAACAAAATTATACCACTACAGACAACGATAATAATTTATTATATCCCCTAAAAAATAGCGTAATTTATTCTACAATGATGAAATCGATTTATTATATATATGTATAAACTATTTGGAATATTCAAATCAATAAATAAATAAATTGTTTATATCTATAATTAAATAGATCAATTATTTCATAAAATCAATTAATAAGTTGATTCAAGCAACACCATCATAAATGGTGAAAATAAAACAGAGTGCACGTTGTTATGTGTAGGACAAATCAACTTATTCTTAATCATTCCAGTCATCGTTACTTGTGTTAATGACTCCTCACGTTGCTACGGTTACAAGTGGTTTTAATTTAGACCATTTCTTACATCGTCTGCAGAGCCCATTAGGATTTGCAAGCTACTTCCATATCCAACCGAATAGTCCATTTGCGTTCTCGTATGTTTCTGATCAGGTTCATTTGATTTCGTTAATTTTCTATATATTTAATTTTAATGTTATTTTCAATTAATTATTTTTTAATGTTTATTACTTTAAATGTTTTACGAGAAACGCATCTTCCAGCACTTGACATTTAGCGAAGCCAAACGCGGGCCCGCATTTTAGTGCCAGTGGTGGGATTCGAACGCATGCCCACCGAGGTCCAAATTCGAGCGGACCATTTCTAGTCACAACTTGGATCTGCTTCGACAATTAGCTTTGTCACTCACCTCCATTCTTTTGCCACTGTACCTTGAAATGTAACTTAAAAATATTGTATATTTTTGTCACCGTTTGTATAAAAATGTATGTTTTTGTCAGTTGAAGATGATAGCAATACATGGAAATATTGTTATTATTATTATTATTATTATTATTATTATTATTATTATTATTATTATTATTATTATTATTATTATTATTATTATTATTATTATTATCATTATTTGAATAACGCTCGGCTGATTTAAAATCTATATTTTACAGTTATCGCATTACAGATAAACCTTATTATGTGTTGTTCAATTAGAAAAATACAATTATCAGTGTATAAACTAAAATTTCATTTATTTATTTACCTTATAATTTTTCTTGCCAGTTTCACCTTCAAAACATTTAACAAAATACTAAAAATACTTGAATGCATTTAATCAATACACTTTTTCTCTTAACAATTACAGACAGACAACCCTTGTTATTCCACAGACAGCAAACACAATTGGATCGCTTTGTTGTTCAACGGTTGTTGCATAAGTCAAAATTCTACCTACAACCTCAAATTCAGGTTCCCTTAATTGTGTAGGACAATTGTTGCGTGTTCGAACCATTGAACCAAGAAACTCGGAAACGAAAGGCAAATGATGCACGTGTTCCGGCACAACCACGTAGACAGTAAAATCTGAGGTTTGCTTTGATCCCAATAACAAAAATGCGCGAACCACCTAATAAACGACAATCTTTGTTTAAGTCATATATATAAACAAGGTGCATTTATTACTCTGTCTTGCAATCAACAGATCAATATTTATACACTACGCATAAAGTACCTCGGATGCATGTGTGTGCCGAGGTAGGAAGACATGTTGTACTGATGTGTATTCGGTTCCAAGAAATAGGGAAACAGGATTATATTACCTTTATTAAAAAGTGAAAATTTGTAACCACTTCTCAAACTGTTTGGATCATCAGCAATACTGTAATTCCAATTATAAAAACCTAACTACATTATTTTGAAACGTTTTTAAAATAAACAGTTAAAATAAGTACGAATCCACACCACGATACAATGTCAAAATTAATGAACTATTATTGATTCTTTTTTGTAGAATTACCTAATTATTTTAAGCACTTGAACCTTTATCTAAAACATTATTTAAACATTATTCTACAGGTATTAATGAAAAAAGTAATATTTTTTACCAATATCATTAGAGCATTCTAATGTAGGAAAAAGTGAAAATTCTGACATTTTTAATAAAGCAAAAAGAACGCAAATTATTAGCTTAAAAATAAATTATATAATAAAATATTCATACATATATAAAAATGAACCATAGCATTGTTATTATTAAATGTTACATAGTCTAAAACATCACCTATAATGTGAGATTAAACATCATATAAACATTTTTTGGCATTTTTAGTGCTACCTAAACCATTACTAATTATACCATATTTTTAAATAAACATCAGCACTAAATTTACTCTAAAAATTAGAAATAATCTTAAAATAGACAGCTCACTATTCATGCATTACGCATCAGACTTTTGTAAATAAACTGGAGCCATAAGTACTTCGGATGTATGTGTGCGCTCATCCGCCAAGGTAGGAAGACAAGTTGTACTGGTGTGTATTCAATTCCAGGATGTACGACATGGAAATACGGGAACAGGATTATATCACCATTGTTAGATGTGGACAATTAATAAACCCACTTAAATTGTCGAGGTTATCAGCATCTCCAAAACAGCAAATAAGTCAACATTGTATTAAACGTGTGTTTGTAACGTGACTTATATTTGCAGGTCGCAACGGCGATAATACACCGGTTATTAAATCTAGGATTTGCCCATTAAAACCAAAATCTATCAAAAATACGTCGCAAAAAGTGAGGCATGCGGGTGCACATGTGACTGGCATGCAACTGGAGACACACGCAGCTGTGACGGAAGGCGTGAACACGTGCCGACTGGCGTGTGTTGCTAATGCTCCAACTGTAAAGCACAAACAAAATTCGACCTTGTCATGGTAAGACAGGACTAGCCAATGGACTTGCGTTTAAATTTAAATATTTTGATGTAGGCAGAATAAGGTGCCAGTGAAAGTCCATTTGTGTTAACGACCAAAAAGTGCGTTGGCAGTACACGTACGTGACGTTGCAATTTAATCGATAGTCGATTATCGATCGGTGGTCTAGATTAAGTGAAGGTCATTGACTTGAGAGAATCTTTTATGCCTGGAATGATTTCGATAACATGGAGCCGCCATTCGTGCGTTACTTTTCTTCATTTATTCGTCTTACGTTTTGCCAGAGACACTTATCATCCGAAGAGGATGATGTTGCACGCAGTCTCTTGTCTTCTCATTGCCAATTATCGCGCAGCCACACTGGCGCATCTAATGCACTCCAGTGGCTTAAACTGGCTATCGATTTTTGTGTTTTTCCAAAATGTCTGTCAATATGTATTTTTCGTCGTGTGTAGTTGTCATTATCATGGGCGATTACGTGTCCCCCCTCCATCAAACTGAATTATTTCAAAATTTGAATGAAATTGGCTGCTTTGTAAGACAAATGTGCCTATTTTGTAACATTGGAAATGTGATTTGGCATTTTAGTTGTGTGACTATTGTTCTCGAAATACTGCATGACTTTTGTGATTACCACTTACCACTTCTCCACCTTTCCACTAATATTTGTGTCAATTATATTTTTACAGTGATAAAAATGATGCATGATTACATAATCATTGGTTTTAAAATAATTCCACAATTGTCAACTGTCTAATGCATCTTATTTGAGTAATTTTTATCAAGTATCTATTGACTAACACAACAAAGATCGCTTGCACAGTGATGTAACTGGTATGAGCTGGGTATGAGCTTACGTCCTAAGTATTTAATAGGTGCCTTAAGGTATACGCATACCATATGTAGTCGTTGGGTTAAGGGAGATGACCCTCACGAAAAATTAGGCGGTCTCGTCAATCTTGGCAAACGGGCGTGATGTCGCAAAGTTGCTGTCTACGCTTCTACATTTGTTAGGTTGATGAAATCATGCAACTGATTGTTTGACTTGCCGTACAAATATAGGAAAAATGAAGTTGTGGCTGCGTCACGAACCCAAATAATTGCCAAAATCTCACACACCAATTGAGTATATGCCTATTATAATTTTAGATTTTATGAAATTGAAGCACGTGAATGACATATGGGGTTGGTAATCGCATGTTGCCATAACAACACATTGACTGATTCAATATCCTATAAGAAGGACAAGTATGTATTTTATCCTACACAACTGATTAACTTTGCGCCGTAGGCGTTAATTCAATTAAAAATGGCGTCTTCTAACAACTGATGCTTTGTTCGCCCGAATAAATTATTCAATTGTTTGATTGTAGTGATGACATTTCCGAAATTTGCATTTTGACAAATATCTAGTGTCGCTAAAAGAAAAACAATTTGACCAATGACGAACTAGGAAATCGTACATTTTATTTAGCTCACGCCTACACACCTACAGATAGATAAAAATCGATATCTACATGTTTTAGTCAGATAAAATTTCTATTTACGCACTTGACCGTATGTGTGATTAGTATTCATTAATTACTCTATTACTATTTACCCCCAAAAAGGAGACAACTCTTATCTCGAGATGCATGCTGAGTGCAACTCACAATCAAACCAAAACTGAACTAAACATTTGATAGCGATAATGACTACGCCACGACAGTTAACCGTTCATCGTGGAGCACGCAGTCAGTCTATCAACATCAGCATCTGCACAATAGTACAGTTACTATTCGCAATTTTTCAAGATATCTCAATGTTGAATTAGTTCATTTTAAATGCTCTACTGAATACTAAATCACAACCCAATAATAAATTGCCCAATGACACTCCTATGTAAAAACGATTCCGTTCAGTCATTCGTTTTTATTTCAAACCACTGCTTTAAAATATTATTTAAGCAAATGCGCCACACCTATTTAAAAAAGCATAATTCACTTTGAAAATATGCTCTTCCTTCGTCATGTGAAAGTAAATTTTTATTCTACATAAATCAATACATTACTTAAATTACTAATTACTATAGATTGGAATTTAGAAAATTCTGCATCTATCAAAAACATTGCAACTTTGCAGTGGTTCTGGTATAATCCAAACGGCCCTACACTAACAGGAGTATTCAGACCAGACAGGTCCGCAAAAAGTCTTGTATCGGCGAATAAGTGAAAATAATAATGCTGGAAGCTTAAGTTGCAGTCTTGTAGACATCCTCTCGCGATGTCAAGCTTAATGCGGCATAGGAAATAATCGTTTCCTGTTTTTCTCAAGATGCAGTCAAAACATTAGGTAGCCATATTTGGCTGTGACCAATGAAAATATGAGACATCCTGTCCAATAGAAAACCACCAATTAAAAATAACTGCCATTTTTGCAAAAATTATTATTGATTAATAATTAATTTATACAATGACATTATACATCATACATCATTCTCTCTCTCTCTCTTTATCATTATTTTCAATATATTTTTAAAAAACAAAGAATAAACAGGATAAACAAAAAATAAAATTAAGATAAAAAACAATATGCACCGATCATAAAGTATCTATATGAGTGAATAGTATACGGTGCGCAACTTTTACAATATCAAATTCATTTTCAGCACTGGATGAAATAAATAAATAAATTGAGTCAGCAAAAACCACATTCATAGATGGATGGATGCCATTGGTGGAAAAAGAAAAGAATACGACACAAACATTATTATGTACAGCAAGCCATTTGTACAGAAGTCAAGGTCACGAATGAGTGGCAGCGTGCGATATGAGAACAGACAGGCTGTCTTTGACCGAGTGGAACAGCATATTTTTGACTTGCAGCTTGTCCTCGTGATTTTCGTGAGTCGTGGAAAGTTTTCGAAACTCGTCAATAAATTGGAAACAGTGACCAACATGTTCGGGAGACACAAAGTCCAGAGCTGACTTGATGCAACTGTTGAGATTGCGGACCTGTAGAAAAATAGAGAAAATATGGGGGGGGAATGCAAATTGCAGCAATTCATTCATTCACAGTGGCTTAATAAGGATAACAAATGTAGAAAAACAACGAATATCACGATTACTGGAAATTGAGACTTTGTGAACATTATTCGAATATTCAGAATCATTAGTATCCAAATTGCGGCAATTACCAATTTTATAAACTCAATCTCTTTTAAAACCTTAAATAATTATTAAAAATTTTTAAAATTATGCTATCCAAATCCTTTTCTTCTTTATAAGGGAAAATCGTTTCCCACGAAACACATCTACCTTGATATGTTCTAAGGTACCACTAATGCCGCCTACATTTCCACCAAAAATCGATAAGTTTTTTGAGCAGCCAAAAGATTACCATTTCCATTCTAAATCACTGTTATTGGTGAAGAGTTTAACGATAAGATGTGCGGAAATGACATCAGCCCTCGGACCAAGACGAGAAATGGGAAAAGGGCTACGAAAATTTGCGGTTAGATGGTTCTCACAAACACTCAGTAAACATTTGTGAAAATGTGCAAAATCCTTTTTTTTAAGTCGTCGAGAGCTTCTTCTATTCAAAAGACGCCATTTTTGTAATTGTGTCTGTTTTCTTGTCACAGTTAAGTCTGTAGCGTTACTATTATTAATTATATTATTTCGTTTATATTTTAATATTTACAATTCTCAATGTTTGTTAATATTTTATATTGTTTTACTTCACCGAAAAGCACGTGCTTGTGGAGTATAATGTGGTTTGTGTAACTCTGAACTTTTCAGTTTTTGTCCATTTATTTTATTACTTCTGTGATGCATAATTGTGTTAACTATTTTTAACTTTAATACATTTAGTATTAATATTTATGTTCTGATATAATTATTACGAAATACTTGATAATTCATGTTTTTTATAGTACGTCAAGATGTAACAGTTAATGGACTTTTAAAATTCAAATGGGTAAATATGGCCTTGAAATATGTTTTCAATTCCTCGAGTAGACACTTGTATCTATCAGCTACACCCACATATACCACTGTGCATCGGGGTCCTGTTATGGTTTAATGCACCGTGAAGGTACATATTTCTGAGTATCACTACCACAAGAACCATAAACTACGTACAAAAAACGCTTGCTCATCAAATCTTCGGGAACATGAGACGCAAAACTAAGTGAGTCCCATCACTGGCGATAAATGCGGGCCCTCGTTTTGCTTCGCTAAATGTCCACTTGCTAGAAAATACATTTTCCTGTAAAACACTCAATCACCAAAGACCGCCAGTCTTCGACTGCCAACAACATACCTGATGAGCAGCTCCAGTGGGAATAAACACCGAATCGCCGTGAAACTGTACAATCGTGCAGGGCTGAATGCCTGTCTTCATGTAGAGTTGATTGAGCAGTGTCTGATCCAAATACATTAGCTGATCGTGGATGGGATCACTTCCCGGTTCCAGCGGTTTGTCCAACTTTTCCCCGTTCCACCGATTTAAAAATGTGCGCAACGCAGCCGCATCCTCGGGAAGGAAGATGTGCCACAGAGCACCCGGGACATCTGCCATCCAATCTGGATAAATAATATTACAATTACTCATTATTAGAATCACAACTTGTTATTAGGAATCCCAGTTCATCTTAAAATCTTGGTTCATCATCAAATGAGCACTACTCATCACAGCCTTACTGTTCGAATTGCTTTACACAACAGTCAAGCATCAGCATATTAAGTCAACGGGTGTGTAATTCGAAATATTTTCTGTATTAAACTGTTACAAGTCGTAAAACACTACAATTTGATGTGCCTAAGCAGTAATAACAGTATTAAAGTTTGTAATTTACCTATGCTCATTATTAACTGAGATAAGAGAATAAACATATCTGACCTTGAACTGTGATTGGTCCATTCAAAAACAACTAATAAGTACAAAGACAGATGATCAATAATGTTTATACTATTTCGTATACTACAAATTGATGTACTCATTAAACGCCCACGAATCATGTTAACACTACTCACCATAATCCTTGTGTTCAAATTTGGCCGTTTCGGAATGATGGGCCTGGAATCTTTCGAGCCACCGACGAATCCGGTTGAGCACGTCGGGATCAATCCAGGAATTCTCGAGCAGTTCAATGATAGATTCTGCATTCGAGACAATGTCTTTGACAACATCCGAGGGCTGACCGACGTACAGCATCAGATTGACGGCATCTGCAATGTCCATGTGCAGGTTTGTAGTACTGATCTGTTGATTCAAAAAAGCCCAGTTTATATACAATAAAGTTTAGCTTGCATTCTTTGAACAGCTACTTATTCATTCATCTATTGTGATGAGAAACGTAGTTTACCAAAACAGCTGTGCACTCGGGTGTATAGATGAATAGTCAGGAATATCGTCATTATTTTTAATTGAGCTATTGTAAGAATTATTCCAATTGTCAGCATCCTAAAGACGGCTAAAAAATTACGGCAAAATGGTAAATACGTCGTGACGGTGGAATTATAAGCTCCATTCTTGACTATCAATGATCATTCCGAAACTGTGTCACATTCTGTCGTAAATCATTCGACTACAATGATAAACATTACTCAGAAAGGACGCCGCTCATCATTTTAGAATTTGACCTCTACATAAGCCTGTCATCTGTTTAGAAATTTTCAATGTGATGTCCTTTACAATGCTATTATTATTATTATTAATATTACTATTATTATTATTTTTTGTAAGCTAATTGTAGTCTTACTGCAGTAATGGATTAAATATGTTTTAACATTTATTCAATATTGAAACACCAAATATGTTAGGTTAAATCAGAAAAATGTTTATATTAAAAGTATAAATAATTACATTTTGCACTATAGAGTACACAATGTGAAAACCCAAATGTGACTTTCTTGTAACCACTTGGCTCGACTATTTGGCAATGTTATCTCATTTTTAACAATAAAATAATGTTATATAAATAATTCCTTAATTCGGGATATGTTTAAATGAGTGTTATACTTTATCATGCAGATACCATTAGTATGCTAGTACTAAAAGGTAGCACCTTCCAGAAAAATAACTTTTTATTTGAATCCTCGTAACGTTTAAATTTAAATTTTTGCGTAATTGTTCACGCACGAGTGTAGTGCACTTTTAAAAACGCGTTTTGTGCAAACGATAATTGATACAATTCGCCATATATCAGACCAATATAACATTAGGCTATTCTTTAACCAATCAAATTGAAGCTTGAACAATGTTGACTCTCCACAGTATTGTAGCAATGACAATTTGCCAAGAAAATTGGGTGCAACAATAATATATGTACAATATTATTTTATTATAAAAATAACATTTCATTTCCGAAAACAATTTTGGCAATTTCTGTTTGAATGCTATATAAACAACCGTTCCCATACCATTCGATCATTCACTCCACTTCCGCTAAATCAGCATCCATCTTGATTTCCACATGTTTTTCCCCAATTTCGATCCTGTAACTTGGTATAGAAACGATTTCTTCGTATCATCTTGCTAACGCAAAGTTTCAGGAACAATTTACTAGCAAAAATCACGCAACCTTCCCAAACGACACCGCTTACCCCACTCTGCTATTAGAGATCAAATGAGGTCAGCTCAGCGACGCAAAAACATATTAATTTTGTATTGGTATTATTTCACAGAATGGTTGAAGTTGGCGAACATCAATGTAATTACAAGTGTGGAAAACAAAAAATGAGAAGAATGGGTTTATTTAAAAATAATTTATATATATACTGAGTTAATTACAAAACGCTGAATTTAATAAATATAATTTCGATGTATTAAACAAAATTGAAAAAAAATAAGCATGTTAACTGATAATTTTATAAGAATTATGTAAACTGCGTTTAATAATTATGTTTATAAAACTTGTGACTTTAAAAACGACTTTTCCACTGTTTGTGTATTTCAAAACAAACATTTTCAAATAATTATGCAATGAATATACAATACATTGTATTATTTATTATCCTTTTTAATCCCTAATATTTATTTTTCAAAAAACCGGAAATAAAGATTAATTTAATTCTAAGACTCTCTCAGTCTTTTTCAGTGTCTTTTCTAGGGGTTGTAGATATTACAAAAAATGTACAAGTATTCCATTACGCCATTTAAATCTAATATGACTGTTTTTTATTTATTAACTAATTGGTTGGTTTATTGTAATCGCATTAATCCAATCAGGTTCAAAGAAACGTTTTACCTGATTGGTTAAAATTGTTCTTTCTTTTAATTGGTTAATATCAATATTCATTAGTTCCAAATTCTTGATGATGCTTCATTAAACTAATCTTATATGTATATATATATATATATATTGTGAAAGGGATTACATGTCTATCCTAACACTTCGTCTTTTATATTGGACAAATATAATAAAAGACGTAACTATAATTGTGTAGCAATTAAAAAGGTACTGGAAGCTGTACTTCCAATATTATGTGTAAACTGTCTAGTTTGTAAAACATTACTCTGTATAATTTGAAAATAATTCATTCTTGTTAAATAATAGAACAAACTGTCACGTTATGTGATCAACTAAATAACATTAACTCCAATTCTTCGTAAACTGACACCAACAATGAGACGGACTGTTTAAAAAATGTTTCCTTCCCGACATTCAATTAGTAGAAAATGGCACAAGAACTCACAGAATCAGTACCGATAGTTCCGTAGGCCACGTAAAACTTAGGTCCCAAATCGGGTCGTACGAAGAAGGTGGAAAGACGCGAGGCCAAATTGAATTGGCCGTCTCGGCTGGTGTAGTCGGATAGGGGAAAGGTGGCCATCAGGTTATGAAATCGTTTGGGATGAATTTCGGCGAAATCGTCCGTGTTGGGCCAATCCTTGAGTTTCAAGCACAAAGGCTGTCCGTTTTTGCCAACCATGCGAGCTGTAACACAAAGAAAAGGAGGGGGGATGAACATTGCTTCAATTGGGTGGGGTCGTGTTTTATTTGTTTTTGGTTAAAATACTGTAGTGCAAGAAGTAATCGATAACATAATTGTGCAGTCATCATTCAATGGAATGCAATGTAAAAACTTTTAAAAATCAATAAAATTGTTGGGTGTGTGCTTAACTTTTGATCCTATATCAGCTGGTTTAATGACTGTCACCAGATGCACATAGAATTACACAGTAGGGACCGCGTGTACAGCACTATAACTGAGATTCCACTTTAACCGATGACTGCAAGTATACACCGATGGAACTTAAAAAGTATCTTGAGGTATACGGCTGTTGGGCCACGAAAACAACAAGGAGATGCCATTTGATTAAATTACAAAAAGTAAATGAAAGTAGCACCATTCGGATAATCGGGTTGAATGTGAAAACCAAACACGACAGTTCAATACGCGAAATTTTCAACGCCGAAATTTAGGAGTACAATCAGAAGTAACCATCTTCTTGCTTCATGTTTTTCAAAGCGAAAGGGACGGTTACATAATATCTATTATTGGGGATGCTAATGATCCTGAGGATTTGAGTAATGCTTATAAAGTCTCAATTTCCAATACAGTGGTGATATTCCTTACTGTTCCTCCTCCACGTGGTGTATCCTGGACTAGATGCCCCTAGACATCTAGACTAATAACAGCAGGAACCAAATGCACAGTAGTATAACTGGACTTCCGCTACGGCGGATAGGTACAAGCATACACCTAGGGTACTTAACAGGTATCTTAAGGTATAGGTATATCATATGTAGCCGTTCGTCTAAGGGAAATAACAATTATAAAATACCAAGCGGCTTCGTCACAAAGATGCCGTCTACTAACCAAAATACTTTGTTGTTCTTCTATATTTATTAGGCTTATGAAGCCATCAAAATCGATCGTTTATTGTGCTGTACAAATATAGAAATAATGACTTCTCATTTGAGCCCTGTTGTGCTACAACAATAAAAATGAACAACCTGTCGGAACACTACTCATTCGTATAATAAAAATAAATCACAAACATACCCGACTTGCACTCAAATCCGTCCCAAAAGGTACACAACAGGCAGTGGGCAATTTCCGATCCCGTCGCGCAGTCGATAAGCGTCGAACGAATCTGACCAAATTCGTTGGCAAAACTGGGTGGAGACCACAACTTGGTATTGAATTGGGTCTGACATCCCGAAATAACAACCGGATGATTCTTTTGCCACTCCGACTGCCATGGGGAAAAAAGGCCCAATTTTATTAATGGACACAGATACGGTGAAAACGAGGGATGCTAATAATCCTGAGGATTCCAACTAAAGTTTCAATTTCCAGCCATTATGATAGTAACGAGTGTCAATTCGGAATCAATTGTTTAACATGCTGTGGGTATGTCACCAAACACATATTGATATTGAAAATAACACAATGGCGGAGCGATAGAGCGCAAGACTCCAACGGGGGCACTAACTGCGGGCCTTCGTCAGTCTCAATGGAAATATGCATGTAGGATCAACTAGTGGCGCCAACATTGGTAAGTAGGGTTTTGTGACAATTTACAGTCAGAACTACTTGGCAAGTGTATAAGCCAACCTGGAAATGAAATTATACCCAAAAATAAACTCCATTCACATCGTTGCAATGGACTGAATGTCAAATAAAAACGGAAGTGATGTGGGACGAGTTTGATTGTGTGATATAGTTTAAAACTTACACACATGCATCACGCGCCCAACATATTGTCATCACTGTAAACACATGATTGCCAGGGTGGTCTAGCGGTACAGCGCTCGATTTGAACCTCGGTGGGCATGGGTTCGAATCCCACCATCGGCCCACTAAAATGCGGGCCCACGTTCGGCTTCGTTAAAATGTCCACTACTTCTCGTAAAACATTCAAAATAATAAATATTAAAATTAAATATTAGTGGAAAGGAGAAGAAGTGGTGAGTGGTAATCACAAAAGTCATGCAGCATTTCGAGAACAATAGTCACACAACTAAAATGCCAAATCACATTTCCAATGTTACAAAATAGGCACATTTGTCTTACAAAACAGCCAATTTCATTCAAATTTTGAAATAATTCAGTTTGATGGAGGGGGGACACACACGTAATCGCCCATGATAGTGACAACTACACACGACGAAAAATACATATTGACAGACTTTTTGGAAAAACACAAAAATCGATAGTCATGTTTAAGCCACTGGAGTGCATTAGATGCGCCAGTGTGGCTGCGCGATAATTGGCAATGAGAAGACAAGAGACTGCGTGCAACATCATCCTCTTCGGATGATAAGTGTCTCTGGCAAAACGTAAGACGAATAAATGAAGAAAAGTAACGCACGAATGGCGGCTCCATGTTATCGAAATCATTCCAGGCATAAAAGATTCTCTCAAGTCAATGACCTTCACTTAATCTAGACCACCGATCGATAATCGACTATCGATTAAATTGCAACGTCACGTACGTGTACTGCCAACGCACTTTTTGGTCGTTAACACAAATGGACTTTCACTGGCACCTTATTCTGCCTACATCAAAATATTTAAATTTAAACGCAAGTCCATTGGCTAGTCCTGTCTTACCATGACAAGGTCGAATTTTGTTTGTGCTTTACAGTTGGAGCATTAGCAACACACGCCAGTCGGCACGTGTTCACGCCTTCCGTCACAGCTGCGTGTGTCTCCAGTTGCATGCCAGTCACATGTGCACCCGCATGCCTCACTTTTGCGACGTATTTTTGATAGATTTATAGTCTGGGCGATTGAAGTGCTTTCGTTTAGATCGAAATTTAAGTGAGAGTGAACACTTTAATAACCCTTGATCACTTCCATTTTTCGTTCCAGTACAGCAACCGTGGAATGCACACACGTCTTTCAATAATAAAAACCAGTTACGAGAAACATGAACATAGTCAATTTGAGAGCGGCAATCTTGTCTCTTATACGTGGTTAAGTGACGTGGATGATGTTGGAACATTGTGTTAGTGACCACTAAATCAAGTTGTAAGGCATAGGTACTAAGGTAGTCACCGTTTGAGCAATTGTTATTGCTAGTCTTCCATTTGCCAACTGCTGAGCAGCAAGCAGCACTTAACCTAGCGTTAAAATCCCCCATTACCATTATAAAATTCGATTTGTTTTCTAAATTAGTTGCTGTGGCCGCCAATAGTTCATAAAATGTTTGTATTTCTAACTCTGTGTCACTTGATGTGGGAGCGTAAACATTTACTATACATAAAATTAAATTCCCAGTCTGAAAGCGGGCGGTCATGATTCTAGAATTAATAGGGCACCAATCAATAAGAGCTTCCGTCGCACTTGAGGACGTAATGATCGCAACACCATATTTGGCGGGTCCAGAAACATCACATTGAGAAGGCCAAAAGGTTGATCCTAAAGGTAATTTTATAGCTCAAGCTCCTGAATGACGGGTTTCTTAAACACATAAAATATCAACACTATGACGGTTAGACTCAGAAGCAACACAATCTTGTGCAGCCAGTGTAGACAGCGAGCATACGTTCCATGAGCCAACGTTAAGCGGACATTTTGGTTTTAATGGGCAAATCCTAAATTTAATAACCGGTGCATTATCGCGAGTAATATTCACAAAGCAGGCAGTAGCATTGCGAGTCACATTCTGTCTTGTTTGAGCTTTGAAAATCGTGTTTTTTTTAAATTTGGTTATCAGTATCTGCCCTGTTGACCACGATATTTAATTGATTTTTGTAAGAGTTTCGACTGCGAGTATATAGACCAGTTAGCCGCGGCCAGCCATCCTGGTGAGAAGACGAGCAATTTTTTAAAGACCTTTTCTAGGCCCTTCTCCGAGTGGAGCAAGCAGTGCTGTCCCTAAATAGGACTACTTGGTGATAATACTTAGGGTGACACCGATAACGTTGCCGCCTTCTTGTCAACGCGTTAACGACCATAACATCGAAATGACGTCGCTTAAGATCAGAATGTGCAACTGAACAAAACCCAGTGACTACGTCCCATCGTGTCATGGTGCAGTCTTGGTGCAAAATCTCTTGCCATAAACAATCGATATCATCTTGTTGAAGATTGGAAATGGAAAAGTCACTGAACAAGACTGAAATGGGTTCGTTGTGAAGAATCGAAAGTCAAATCAACACGACGTTCAAATCGGGGCATGTGGGCTGGTGATGTAGAGTTGTATCCAGCAACAGACGATGTTCCCATAGTGCGCTGGTTACTTAACACTCAATACTACAAATGAATCAATAATAAACAAAATCAGTGCTCCACTCGGACACCTCAACCGCACAACTCACCTGAAAGCACACCACATTTTTCGGCTCATCCGGTCGGAGCAGATTGAGCACACGATATTTCCATCTGTCAACCCCAACAACAGCCGAAGTCATTTTGCTATACTGATTGGTGATCCACGACCTAATCATGTTTGTATCACTTTCTTCTTCGAGGTCGTTGGAATTAGACGTGTCATCTGTTTTCAAGGCCAAATCAGCGAGTAGGTTGAGTGAATTTTGATTGACAACGGCAGATTGATGATACGGACGAATCTTGGTGTCGGACTGGGGCTGATTCTGGACTGACGCCAAGTAGGCTGACAAAGGACAAGAGCACCCCAGGTCGATATCGTAGTGGATGGCAAGACGGTGCAGTCGGTACATCAGTTTGCCAATCAGACAAAAGGGTAGTAAGACGGTCAGAAGGAGTTTGTGTGGGTCGTGTTGTTGACGTGTCGTTGTACACGTAGCCCAACCGAGAGGACCGCCGTTGCGACCTGCAAATATAAGTCACGTTACAAACACACGTTTAATACAATGTTGACTTATTTGCTGTTTTGGGGATGCTGATGATCTCGACAATTTGAGTGGGTTTATTAATTGTCCACATCTAACAATGGTGATATAATCCTGTTCCCGTATTTCCATGTCGTACATCCTGGAATTGAATACACACCAGTACAACTTGTCTTCCTACCTTGGCGGATGAGCGCACACATACATCCGAAGTACTTATGGCTCCAGTTTATTTACAAAAGTCTGATGCGTAATGCATGAATAGTGAGCTGTCTATTTTAAGATTATTTCTAATTTTTAGAGTAATTTAGTGCTGATGTTTATTTAAAAATATGGTATAATTAGTAATGGTTTAGGTAGCACTAAAAATGCCAAAAAATGTTTATATAATATTTAATCTCACATTATAGCGTGATGTTTTAGACTATCATTTAATAATAACAATGCTATGGTTCATATGTTTAATAAATAGCATATTTTAGTAATAATTTTTGATATATATATATATATATATATTCATATATTTATATAAATAGCATTTAATAATAACAATGCTATGGTTCATATGTTTAATAAATAGCATATTTTAGTAATAATTTTGATATATATATATATATATATATTACTATTTATATAAAGCAAAAAATTATTGACAAACAAAAAGGTCACATATTTCAATTCTCTCCAAATAATACAAATTTTACTATAATCATAATTTTTACAAAATATAATTCAAATGGCCTAAGAAATAGAAATAAATTAATGTAGAAAGTTAATTGTGTAATGCAAAATAAAGTTCTACAACATTGGGTTAGAAAGATGAGAAACGCCTATTTTAAACGCTCAAAGGATTTTATGAAATTTTCTTGTAAAAAATTAATTAATTAATGATGATTAATAAAAGTGTAACCTACTGCAAAAGAATTACTTTGCTAAAAAAACCGCATTATTACGCTCAATTAATACTATATTTAAGGCGTTTGACATATATTGACAGCCGCCCGCATCCTTATTGTAGTTCAAATAAATAAATGAATGGATTACATCTTCATTATCTCTGTATTCGCAAAGCATGCCAACAATTTCCTCCCATCTTTTTTATATATAAACTGCATATGAGCAACAAACGTAGAAGAATAACATCGTTTTTCAGTTAATAAACGGTATCCTTGTGACGGAACCACTGTTTACAAAAATTGATAAAATCGTCTAATTTTTTATCAGAGTTATCTCCCTTAACCCAACGGCTAAATATGGTATACATTTCAAGAGTTCCACCAAAGCGGAAACCCAGCTAAACCGCTGTGTACTCGGTCCTTGAACTATGTTAGTTCGAGTTTAGGAAGTGAACGTAATGAAAAAAAGTCACTCCCCAAAATCCTCAACAATACTAACATCCCTGCTTCAAATAAATGATATTGAAAAATCGCTGTTTCGAAAATCACACCGTCTTAGATCGACGGTTTGATGTCACCCCACTATCACGACAACTTATGAAAATATTTTACACTATTGGCATTTACATTGGCTGCATTTTTCACCTCGGTAATTTTCGACAACAAAATGCTTCCCTTGTTTATAATTATCGATTTATCCGATTTGGCCTCTGTACACCCACGGACATCTGAAATCTATTCTAAAAATCTATATTTTAAAATGTAACGTGACATCGGTGTCTATAAATAATTTATTATGACAAGGTCTTTTATCATGTGTGTGTATGTAGGCTTTGTACTAATTGTGCACTATGCATAACATAAACCTAACAATAACATCTATTAATATCAAGGTTAACTGATCGTATTAGTCTAAAAATAATAATAATAATAATAATAATAATAGGTGCACAGGCTCCTGCCAATTCATTCTAAACACCTTGGTGTTTGCTTTAATTGAGGTATAATCCAGCGGTACAGTACCTGTGTGGGCATGGATTTAATCCCCACCACCGGCATTGAATGCGGGCCCACGTTCGACTTCGCTATAATGTCCACTGCTGAAAGATGTCTATCGTAAAACATTTAAAGTAGTAAAAAAATGTTTAAATGCTTTTTAGCATGACAAATATTCTGCAGTAAGTTCAAACTTTATTAATCATAATTCATTTTTTGCAAAACGTAAATATTAATATTTTTGGAATTGTTAAATCAATAGCATTGAAGAGATCGGTTAACGTAAATTACTATTAAAATTTTGTACAAACATTAAATAATAAACCAACTGAAATAATTACCGCACTGTAACTCTAAAGCAAATAATTATTGTGCTATTCACAATGGAAATGTGTAAACGAACAAAGAAACGTGTACCAGATAAAACTAATTTACAATAAAATTAATTCATGTTTAAAATTCTTTTCTACATAAAATGTGAAACAATTTATTGTATGCAAAAATTAAACACAAACGGTTTGTACTTTAAAATTAACCTATTAACCTTTTTCTGTCAGCTTAACGTCAATCGCATCTTTCAATATATATTTACAGTTGTTGAGCTAACATGTACAAGCGAATTAGTGTAATAATATCTTACTAAAAAGTAAAAAATAAAAAATCCAATTTAGTTATTTTTTAAAAGTTGCATATCTTAGTGAAAAAGTAAACGCGGAAAATAAGTATGCACTTTTAAGTGCAAAACAAGTTTAAAACAATTGCAACTTTATGGAGACTGTCAACTATTAAATTTTTTATTTTATATTTGCTACTTTAAATGTTTTAGTAGAGACATTTTTCAGCAGTGGACATTTTAGCGAAGCCAAACGTGGGCCCGCATTTTAGTGCCGGTGGTGGGATTCGAACCGCCATGCCCACCGAGGTCCGAATTCGAGCGCTGTACCGCTAGACCACTAAATGAAAATATTAATCGTTGTTCAATGAATGCATTGCCAACATTTAAAAATATTTACTTTGTACAAATGAAAAAAGCAGTAAATTTCAAGTTGATGACAGTATCTAGAAGAGTTTTGCTAATGTAAAATAAAAAGTTGTATGTAACATGTTGTATGTATAATAATTGTATAACACGTTATAGAAGATAAGGTTTATTTACAAATGTGTGTTGTGTAATACATACACAGTGAACTGCTGTGTATTTTGTAATGTTCAAAAGCCTTGACTAGCAAAAAGGTCACATTAGTGTCTCCAGACGCCTCAACATAATTCTTTTTTGTCAATTCATTAACTTAAACAGCCATATAAATTCGGTTGAAAATAAGGGGAATTTCAACACCTGAACAAAATTATGAAAAGTAAAGTACGTTACTTTGACGTGATGCTCCAGCGCATTAGACTGTTAATAGAAACAATGTCCAGTCTATATTTCTAAAACCTTGACAAGGTCACATCAATGCAACCATTTCCAGACATTTTAGACTTCAATATAATTGTTATTTTTTTAATTGTCTTATTTTTATTTATTATTATCATTATCCTTATGGTTATTTACTTAGATACTTCAGTAGAAGTAGCTTTCTGTACAAAAGAATGATGCAAATGGCTTTCAAAATATAATCCTTTGACCAAAAAATTTCATTATGTAATGCAAAATCTAATTCCACAACATTAGGTTCATCAACAGAGTAACTCCTAAGCTATATATATATATATATAATTTTTAACTACTTTGAATTTATTAAGGAAAACATCTTTCAGCAGTGGACATTTAGCGACGCCGAATGCAGGCCCGCATTAAGTGCCGGTAGCAGAGAACGAATCCATGTCCACTCGCGTTCGAGTTAGGCGCCATATTGCTAAACCACCCGGGCACTATATATATATGCCCTTGCTCACATAGCTGTGGACCAGTAGTCTGGTGCCTCGAATTACTCATCCCTCTTAGCACATTATCTAAATGATTGAATAACAATCAAGCTGGTAAAGTATAAACCAATAGGAATCAACCAATCAGAACATACCTCGTCCAACCTTCATCCGTTGATTCACCTTATAATTGGTTGACACGTGATTCGGATCGGTCAAAACGTGATTGTCGCGGGCAATTCGAACGCATTCGTTGCAGACTGAATAGCCACACTTGGGACAAACCCAGTGGGTGTTGAACATGGTCGTGTCACAGACGTCACACATTTCACGTACTCCCTTGACCGGGCGTTTCCATCGAACATTTCCAGATTGCATCGGGTTGGATAATGATGATGATAAAATGAGGGAATGATTCAGGCCGTTTTTGTGCTGCTTGTTCTCGGATGTAGATGGATGAGTAGTGTTCACCGAGTTGAGAATATCCAATTCGTGACAAAGAAGGGAACAAATTAACGAACCGGTACATTTGACTATTTGACAGGCAGCGTGTAAACTGAGCGGTGGAGAAACTGCAATGGAATTTTGGAAATAATATCGATTGTAAAACCTTTTTGTTTTCAAGAACACGCAAATAACAAATGTAATCGATCTAATTGTACTTAACATTTTTAGCATTGAAGATACAGCCTATGGAAAACGGAGTTTCCTGTTGGTTTTTACCCAATCCTGTCAATGGAGTACAAATATAGAAATGGTGAAAAGGCGATTAGGTCACCTACAACAATGATTGAATGAATTTCGAAAATAAATAAATACCACCAATAAAAGACAAAATCAAAATTATCCACCTGGTTTGTGAATTTCCCACAGCGACATATCCATCCAGTCGGCTTCGTTGGAATAACAAAAATCGGAGGACTTGAGAACGCCACGTTGATTGAAACAGAGTCTGATCATGGAAAAGGGGGAATAGTAAGCAAATATACAATGCCCAAAACAATGACTGGCAAAAATTACAAATTAAACCATCTCTAGCAATTACATAACTTGGAAAACGAACTCAGTTCAACCATACTTTATTCAATACTACTTCATAAGCAGAAAATGAGTAAAATTACTAATATACAATAGAACATCAACTATATTTAAGGCTCATGCTATTGTTTCAGTTACCAAACAATTGGTTAGTACAATGTGTTTAACAATCTATGTAATCGCCTTTCTTCTTAATCAATTCATCATCATGATCTTTGAAATACGATTTCGGCACAAATTTTATATTTTAAACAAATCTGTCCACCCAATTATAACATCCAAAAATTGAATACTTTAGCTTGTTTTTTAATATTTTTAATTCTTAATTCATTTTCATTCATTCATTCATTTTGGTTGGTGACGTGGTCACCTCTTCATTAGTTCCCATATTTATACGACATATAAACGATCGATTTCGATGGCTTGATACGCGTAATAAAAGTGGAAGAATAACAAAGTTTCTTGGCTGGTAGACGGCATCCTTGTGACGTCGCCACTGTTCGCAAAGATTGACGAGGCCGCCTGATGTTTTGTAAGGGTAATCTCCCTTAGATACCTTTTAAGTATCCTGAGTGCATGTTCGCACCCACCCGCCGTAGCGGAAGCCCAGTTATACCGCTGTGCACTCGGACCCTGCTGTTATTAGTCTAGATGTCTACGGACATCTAGTCCAGGATGCACCACGTGGAGGACGAACAGTCAGGAATATCACCATCATTGAAAATTGAGACTTTTTAAGCATTACTCAAATCCTCAAAATCATTAGCAAAAAATAATTAATTAATTTTGGATTTAATCCATTTCCATTTTTATTTTTTTACCTTTTACTACTTAAACATTTTACAAAAAACATGTTTCAGCAAGTGGACATTTAGCAAAGCCAAAAAGATACCTACATTTAGGGCCGGTGATGGGATTCGAACCCATGTCCACCGAGGTCCGAATTTAGCGCTCTACCACTAGACCGCTTGTTATCAACGATCAGCCAAAAAAATGTAGACTTAGTAATTGCAGTAATTCCAAGGTCAACACACTCACGAATTTTATTGGCTAAACGCCATGCAAAAAGCTGATTGGTTGAAAAGTAGAAATACAACTTTGATGTAAAGCTCATTTACTTTTCGACTTTGGGGATCTATTCTATTGCCGGTTTGCAATGCTGGTTGCACAATTGCAATAACCATTACACAACTATACTTTCGACTGTATCCCAACCTAAATGATACACAATTAACCATCATCAACAAGATGGATATATTCATCATCATCCAAATGTCTTTTCGCAAGCGATTGGACAATTTCAACCACAGTGGTCCGGTGTCTCATAACCGACCAGCCATTTTAACTAATTGTTCGTGTCACGACTTCTGCTAGGGTAGTCTAGTGGTGGTTCGAGTGCCACCACTGGCACTTAAATGCGAACCTTCTCGTTTGGCTTCGCTAACAATGTCGACTTGCTGAAACTGTTTCTTTATGACATGTACTTGTGATGATCTCCTTTGAACATCATTGCGTGTTTGGGCCTGAACAACCCAACAGTAATCTTACAGACCCAGTTGCGTAATAAATCAATACGTTTACAGTAAACCCTGTGTCACAAACACACATACTTTCGGAATCCCCAGAATCGACAAAACACCGACACCGGTTCATTGGTGGACAACTGGATTGACGCTGTTGACGACACCAAAGATGACGACGAGGAACACGAAGACGAGGAACACGAGGACGAAGAAGAAGACAGCGAACAAGTGGACGACGACAGAGTGGACAGGCCATTTTTGGTCGACTTCTTTCCGGCCTTTTTCAATTCCGACCGCTTGGCAACAGCAGTGGACGATCTGTCCAGCGGTCGCTTAAACTGGTTGCGTTTGATGGCCCCGTTCTTCCTCAGTCGGTCGGCTCCCGACTGTTTCGACCAGTCGAACTCCTGGACTGCGTCGTCGGCCAACCGGTCTTTGGTGCCATTCGGCGTCGTTTTGTGTTTCTTCCAGCTGCCGTTGGTTACTTTTGACTGGCGACAGGCGCGGCAAGGCGGAACTTGTTTTAGACCGGGGTGTGTGCAGGCAATTAGCTGGACGAAACTCCTTTGTGTGCGCTTGTAGAATTTGAGGGAGTGGGCTAGGTGGAGCGATTTATTTGTCAGACGTTGTACTGTGAATGAAAAATAAGGACAAAGGTCAATTACCAGTGGGGATGGTGTGGATAACCCGAAAAACGGCTATCTCATTTATAGTTTCCAATTCCAATCATGGTGATACAAATGACTATCTCCAAATGATACATTTTAAAACTGACTACACAATAACATATCCGAAACGTCTGATTTAGTGAATAAGCACAAGCCAAGCACACGCCAGTTACATAAAACCTATTCATTCCTAAAATAAATCAATATAATATTTAATCATTTGGCTAAGAGAAAACGTGACAACAACAAGTGGCCTTGACGATTTTTGTCAACACTATACTACTTTCAAGGTCACCATCCTTCAGTTAATAAACTTTACCATTCAGTCAAATTCTTTTTAATTTATTGTGACACGGTCACCTGCTCATTATTTCTATATTTGTACAGTATATTAAACGATCGACTTCGATGGCATGATAAGAGTAACAAACGTAGAAAAATAACGGAGTTTCTTAACTGATAAATGGTATCCTTGTGATGGGACCACTGGTTACAAACATTGATAAAATCGTCTAACTTTTTGACAAGGCCATCTCCCTTAGACCAAAAACTACATATGGTGTACGCATGCCTTGAGGTACCTTTTAAGTACTCTGTGTGTATACTTGCACTCATTTACCGAAACGGAAACCAAGTTATACCGCTGTGCACTCGGTCTCTGCAGTGTTAATCCAGATGCTTGGATGCACCAAGTTCAGAATGTTCGAACACATGCAGTCATTTTGTTGGCCCATATGTTCTTTTCAAATTATGGGACTTTGTTGTTGTTGTTGTTGTTACTGTTATCTTGTTGCCCTATGCTTAGCTTTAAAACACAAGTGTAATAATAATAATGGCAATAAATATCGAACTAACGATAAGCAAAGAATGTTAGAAACTCACTATCTGGTGGCTTTGACAATTGGCCAAGAATTTTCTCCAACGACAGCGCATCCTCCATAACTATAGCGCACGACAACTCGTACGACTTAATAAACGTAATACGTCCAATCCTATCGATCATTTTCGACCGACTGGCGTCCACTCCATCGACTCCACACTGATCTTCCGCATCGTGTCCATTCGTCGAACCCTTCGGTTTGGCATCACACTCGTCGGCATCCTTCGCCAAAACCGTCCGCCTGCGACTAGACCCAAACCGCGGTCTCTTGTTCGACACCGCATTGGCTGCAGACGCTGCCAAAGCCGCAGCTCTTTTGGACTTCTTCAAACTGCCTCCGCCGCCACCACAATTTTGACTAGATTCGGTTGCGTCCACGACGCCGTTTGTCACCGCCGACAAATCGACAGCGCTGAAACTGTTGCGATGACAATGTGACGACAATTTTTGCGACTTTTTGGGCGAATCGCAACTCGAAGACGACGACAAACATTGTTCGGTTTCGCTCTCGCCCAGTCCGAAGCTGGAATGACTTGGACTGGTCCGGTTGCTTCCCGAGCTTGTCGAACGCTGAGCACGAGCCGTCACCATCATAAGGATGTTGCCATTTAAAGCAGCCATGCGGCGATTAAAGTTTGAACGTCTGCGGCCACCGACAACTCCTTCCTGACTGCTCGTACTCGAGCTGTGCTTGCGCGAACGACGTTTAGAATTGGAAGCCGGAATGACCGTTGCGCCGGTGCCAGTGGTCATTCGCTTCGAAGCACTTCGGTTTTTCATGTTTGAATCGGATTTGTCAACGTCGAACGGCATTTTACGGCGAGAATCAAGTTTGGCGGTTGAACAACTGTCGTCCTCTTCTTCTGCTTCCACTTCCGCCTCCGCCTCCTCCTCTTTGTCGTATTTCGATTTCTTTTGGGGTTTGCCAACTTTGGTAAAGATTTTTAGTTTTTCAGTCTGCAAAACAACATTGATTTAAACAGACTGAAATAATTCAAATATGTCATTTTTTATCGAAAATATTTTTGCCAATCTAGATTGACCATTTTTTCTATTGCGCAGTTGTCATAGACTGTTGGCTCGTTTTGTTGGCGATAAGTAGGTCAAGAGGTCTATCAAGAAACAATCAATGCAACGATATCGTATTGCCAAACCACTACACAACGATTGAAAACCGACCAAGCCGATTTAAGGTCGAGACAGATGGGGCGCTGTGAAAACGTCAGTGGGGGATGCTAATGTTCGTGATGATTTGAGTAATGCCACATAAGGAAGTGACTATGTCACCAACCACAATGAATATAAATGAATCAATTGACTTATTTCAACAAAAAATGCCAATTTCGGTCAAATATGGACTATTTTTTTAGTCTTTCCTAAGTCTGCATTAAAACCATTACAATGTAGTGTCATTCTCTTCTTCTTTATCGAAGAATAATTCTCTACCAATCAATAACCGCACAACTAAAATGTACTACACAGTTACAATAAAATTCAAATGTTACATGCTTTGTGGTCTTCAAATCCTGAGCCATACATGGAACTATAAAATCCAATTTCTGTGATTTAATAAGTAGAAGATATTTTGATTTTAATGAGACAATTTTTAAGCTTGGTTATCCTATCGAATTTCACGCATATAATCCTTAGATCAAACAGTAGTAGTGTTATTATTCAAAACCTTTTCCCTCTAAAGAGCATGGGGCAACAAGATTGTTCCATTACATTAAACTTTTTACTTTCAAGATCGTGCACATCAAAAATTGAAATTCTTTTCGGATTTCGCCGAAGTTCGTCACTGGAATCATGCTGTTGCCACTTCTTTGGCGTAGTCCTCGTGTTTCTTCTTTAGCAATATTTTTGTAAAAGGCCAGCTTTCTAATCTTGCGCTCAAACACTCCTCTTTTCTCAACCAGACTTCGAACCAGTCACGGTGGAGTTGACAGCAGTACTGTGAGTTGAATTCTACTATTTAAATAGTCTGGAGTTGAGTAGATTAATTACAAAACGTTGGTATATATATATATACATTGTTTTTACTACTTGAAATGCTTTATGAGAAACATCTTTCAGCAGTAGACATTTTAGCGAAGCCGAACGTGGATCCGCATTTAGTGCCGGTCGTGATGATTGAACTCAGTCGAGCGCTGTACCACTAGACTACCCCGACAGTATCAATATTGATATTCTGTTCGACTTAACTGAAATGGATAACCCAATCAATACAACTTCAAACATTATCAAAGCTTGCAAACTCACCAAACATTGAAACAAATATTTTAATAGGTCAGTCATTGAAACCGTTTTTTTTTGAGATATTTCCCAAATATGAACGTTAGTCATAATTATCGACAAACAAATAAACCACTCACCTGTTTCCTTTCGTCTGCCAACCCGTTGGATGATTTGTACTCACACTGGTCGGCCGCTTCTTCCTTCTTCACCGATTCGCCTAAGTGCGGCCCTCCACCTGTTTCTCTGTTCAACACCGACCCAACAACAGCTCCCAGTCCGAACAAACTATGATCGGCCTCGTAGCGTTTGATCAGTCGTTTTTTGAGAGGCATCACGTGATGCGTCGAATTGGGCACATGTTTAGGCGACATCGGATGACTACGGGCAAAATAGCGCTCGTTCGTCAACTTGTCGGGCTCTTCCGTTTTCACATTCGACCGCGACAGAGTTGGCGATATCGTCGGAGCGTTCGACTTCATGGTGGGCGAATCTTGGAATGTTTGGTGATCGGAAAAATTGGGCGTTTTGTTGACTGGCGACTGGATTTTGGTCGACAATGTGGGGCAGAAAAAGTGATTCGTCACGGACGGCTGTCGTACGTCGATGGATGGGAGTTGTTGACGAAGATGCGGCTGCGCCTCGACAAATTTGTGGGGTTTAGTGCTACACGGAGGAAAGTAACACAGTACAATTGTTCGGGGGATTAAAAACAGGAGAAAATTTGGTGCAAAAAGTCTTTTCGGTAACTAAAGTAGGACTGGATAAATTAACAATAGCGTTCTCCAATTTAAATAATCCTCATAAAATTTCAATTTTCAGTAAATGTCATAATCCTCTTTTCATATATCCATGTAGTGCATAATAGGCTAGGATTGACATGAATCAAACAACTGGGTTTCCGCTTTAACGGATAAGTATATGCACATTCTCAGGGTTTGCAGGATGTTAATAATCCTGAGTTCCATTTCCAATTATAAGAATATTCTTAACTGTTCCTACTCCACGTGGTGTATCCTGGACTGGGTGCCAACAGGTATCCAGATTAATAACAGTAGCGACTGAGTGCATAGCGGCATAATTGAGCTTGCTCTTCGGCGAGTGGGTGCAAGCATACACCCACTGTACTTAAAAGGTATCTTAAGGTTTATGTATACCCTATGTATACCCTTGACCTAAGAGTGATAACACTAACAAAAAATCAGGTACCCTCGGCAATTTTTGCAAACAGTGGCGACGTCACAAGGATGCCATCAACCAGCCAAGAAACATCGTTATTCTTCTACGTTTGTTATGCCTATCAAGCCATCGAAATCGATCGTTTATTGTGCTGTACAAATATAGAAATGGACAAGAAGTGACTACGTCATTAACCAAATGGATAAATTTGATCAATTATTAAATCCATTAATCCATGTTGTGCTGTCCAATTATCAACTAGTAATAATCCATTTTTACACTAAAAATTCAAATAATACAATAACTTCAAAAAATGGACTTAATTAATCAACACCACCGAAAGTTCAACACTGACATAATAATGCGTGATGCAATCAGGTTTTAAAAGTAAACAGCTTAATTTTTTTGTTATTTTATTTTTACTACTTTCAATGTTTGCACGAGAAAGATCCTTGAGCAGTGGACCATTTAGCGAAGGCAAGCGTTGGTCCGCATTTCGGACCGGCAGTGGGATTCGAGCCCATGTTCACCAAGTCCAAATTCACCACACAATTAATAATATTTCATTCATTCATTCATTTATTGTGGCTGCTAACTTAGTGGCCTCTTCATTATTCTTATATTTGTACAGCATATTAAACAATCGACTTTAATGGCATAAGCATAACCAAGGTAGAAAAATAACAAAGTTTCTCAACTGATAAATGGCATCCTTATCATATGATCACTGTTCGCAAAAATTGACAAAGTAGTATATATTTTGCCAAGTTTATGTCCCTTAGCCCAATGGTTACATACACGTTATACGTATACCTAAAAATACCTTTTAAGTACTCTGGATGCATACTTGCAAGCGTCCGTCGAAACGGAAGCCCAATTATATCGCTGTGTATCCGATCCTTGATCCATATTAGTCTAATTTCAGGATGCACCAGAATTATTACGATCCAAAACATTATCATCCTTACAAATTCAAAAAGTAGCTTAGAACTACTTGGATTTTTAATATATCCGTTTATAAATCGAATTGCTTATTATATCCAAACGAATGAATTATTTAGTTCATTCGTGTATACTTTAATATCTGACATCAATGTTGTACCAATCTTGATTCGGCTACTTAAATAAAAAGTAACTCGAAGCACCATCACCAATACTCTCTAATACAGTCAGGTGATTGTCAAGAGTTCAACAGTTTGAAATATAGACCAGTCTTGTTGATGTTAATGTCAATATTCCCATTACTACTAAATGCCATCAAACGTAGAAGAATAATAAAGTATTTTCACGGATAAATGGCATCCTGTAATTGAGCCACTGTTCGCAAAAATGGGCAAAATCATCAATTTATTATTTCATTTATGTTTACTACTGTGAATGTTTTACACGGGAAACGCATCTTTCAGCAGTGGACATTTGAGCGAGGCCGAATGTGGGCCCGCATTCTAGTACCAGTGGTCAGATTCGAACCCATGCCCACCCAGGTCGAAGTCGAGCGCTGTACCGCTAGACCAGCCCGGCCCATCAGCTACATATATGTATACGTCTACCTTGAAATACCCTTTGAGTACTCTCAGTGCATGTTTGCACGTATATACTTGCGATCAAGTCCAGTTATACCGCTGTGCATTCGGTCTTTGCTTTGTGTTAGTCCGGGTGCTCACGAGTGCACACATAGAAATGAAAACTCAAATTCACGAGACAATTAGCATGTTTAATGATTTACATGTACAATATATATTGCGCTTATCTTCCTATTCAATCGGAAACAAAATATTACAAATGTTATCCTCATCATCATTATTATTCGTTTAAGTACTTCATAAAAAATACATTCTACAATTAACAATGTATAATACACACTTCGTAACATTGCTATGTCTATAATAATGCTAAATGATCACCTCCCAAAGGCAATGTTGTTGTCGACTGTTGCCGAGACAAAAATAAAAACTCCTCTAATCGAGACCTGGACTAGCAGTATTGCAGTAGGGCCAATTGATGCTGCACTTGATCCTACTCAATCCCAACTGACAGAACACACTTGTAATGGGAAGGTCTTGTTTATGCCATTGTTGATTTATCGATTGTTAAAGGAGTGCTCAATGCTAATAATTCTGTATATTTGACTAATGCTTAAAAAATGCCAATTTCCCACGACAGTGTAATATTCTTCACTATCACCTGCACATGGCGCATCCCACAATAGGTTTACCTAACACACCAGAAACCGAGTGAACAGCGGTAGAACCGGAGTTCCGATTTGATAGATAGATGCACGTAAAGTTGCACGGTAGTTCAAAGGCATCGTGCTGTATGCGTATATCATATGTAGCCGTTTGCCTACAGAAGATAACTTTGATAAAAAATTATGAACAGTGGAGCCGTCATATGGATTAATCAGGAAACTTCGTTATTTTTCTACGTTTGTTACACTTATCAAGCCATGGGAATCGATAGTTTGATATGCTGTACAAATAGAGGAATAGTGAAAATGTGACTTTGTTACCAAGGTCAATAAATGAAAGAACGTGCCTGAAATACCAACTTCTCATAATTTAAAATTATGATCCATATAGATGAAAAAGCAACGCATTTGAAAAGGCTTGCATAACAGCACTGGTACGTGAACTTGTTTCTTGTGTATTAAAATCCCATTTTGTCAACTAATAATGGGCTATCTAGAGTATTCATGACTATGATTCATTGATTCTGGCATTATTCCAGTTACAGTTGTCAAATATGTCAATGTGACCGCTCGCATCTGTTAATATTGCATCACTACAAAACGCTTCTGATTCATTTTTATACTCGTTGGTGTAATAATGAGCAATTCATTTCTTCTACTGTTTTTTGGTAAATAAGATGAGGAGGCGTACAAAACAGTTATGTCCTTTTTCATTGAAGCAAACCGGATCTTCTTACAAGCCTTAGAATGACAAATACATGTGTTGCTTAACTGTTCGCAAAAATTGGCAAGGTCACTTGATATTTTGTCAGCGCTATCTCCATTAACCCAATGGCTACATACAGCCTACAGATACCGTAAGATGCATTTTAAGTATTCTGGGTCTATAATTGCACACGTTTATCAAAGCCGAAGCCCGCTGTACACTTAGCCCCTGTGTGTAGGTCTTAGATGCATCTAGTGGAGGATAACAGGCAATATCATTAAAAATTGAGACTTTATAAGCATTACTCAAATCCTCGTGGATCATTAATATCTCGTTGGTGAGAAAATAGTACCAGGGCTGAAGATCTTCTTTATGTGGTACATAATTTTTTTCCTTCTTAAGTTACATGTCGACAGTGAAATTTGGCACAACATCTATTTCGCATCGACCGACTGGATAAAAGAGATGAGCAAATATCATATTTCTGATGACCTCCAATTTCACCATATTCTGAAACTTGTGCCTTACTGAAAGACATTTCCCACTAAAACATTTAAAGTAGTATATTTATATATATATGTATATGTATTTCTCTTATAAGTAAATAAATATTATCCCTTTATCTAAAAGCCTGTATCAGAAACTATGCACATTAGAAACGTTTTTCTGTAGTCGTCATAGTAACAAAAGGAATAACGAACCAATTAATAAAAAAATAAGTGATTATGACTATATTTCGTTATCTAATTTTTCAACATTTGTTTACTCTTATATAAAAACTTATACATATTTCAAATTAACAATCGATCATTATTGAATGTAATTTAATTTCGGTTTGTGAACATTATATCATTTTTTTACTGTACTAGCCATAAAGATATTAAACGTGACTTAATTCAGTCCTGAGGATTTGAGTAATGCTTACAAAGTCCAAATTTCCGATGATGGTGATATCCCTGACTGTTCCTCCACGTAGCGCATCCTCAACTAGATACAACCAACCACCTAGACTAATACAGCAGAAACCGAATGCACAACCGCTTTGGCGGTTGATTACAAGCATACACCCTAAATACCTAAAAGGTATCTTAAGCAATACGTAGACGATGTGCAGTTGTTGGGCTGAGAGATAACCCTGACAAAAATAACGGGCGGGCTCGTCAATCCTCGCTCATCGTAACGCCGTTACAAGGATACCGTCTACTAACCAAGAAACTTCGTTATACATCTACGTTTGTTGTTTATCAGAGCATCGAAATCGATCGTTTAATATGCCGCACAAATACAGAAATGATGAAATGGAATGAATCAAAATAATGTAAAAAAAAAGATTACAGTATAGCAATTCAAAATTTGAATTGCGAACATTTTCATCAAAATTCAATAATAAACGTTCTCACTCCCTCAGAATATAATCATTAAAAAAGGATCCATCCCTTTGTACTTACTCGATAAACGTGTCACTACAATGACCTTGAACATCTGGCATAGAATTTGGCCACGTACTGCACGAAGGCTGTTTGGGACTCGAAATTGCCACGGATTCGTGATTGTAGTGTCGACCGTTTTTATCACCACTGTTTGTATGTACAGTCGTACGATTATTATTATTATTTGTGAGCATCACCAACTGATTTGTATTGTCCCACTGGGAAAGCAAAGCAGCAGCAGCTTCGAGTTGCGATGGTGACAGCATACTTGCAGCTCTAGCTACCGCGGATATCGTAGAAAAATCCAGCTGAGGTGAGAAGTGATTGGAAACCTTGGGTGGTCGCTGAACCGGATCGAAAGATCCACTAAGACGACGTGTAGAATTGGACAAGGAATTGGTGTGCACTTGAGACGTCGAACTTTGTGGATAATTGAACGCCGTCGTGTATTTGGGAAACAACTTGGGTGTCTGCACATTCAAACCGTTAGTACTGGGAACAGTGTTCGGTCGGTGATTCAACTGTTGTTGTGCTGGCAAGGAGAAACTTACTGGCTGATAGATGGCTTTGCTTAGTCCAAGTTTGGTTAGATATTCCGAAGAAAAAACTTGCGACAGTAAACCGGACTGGAGCATGTCGGGAGTTATATTGGAATGTGGTTGGCAAGTTGTGTTATTGGCTTTAGAAGCCGAAAATTTAATATCTGCCAGTCTGGTCGATGTAGATAGGTCATGGTTAGATACAGGTATTGTACAAGGATGTGGAAAGGAGTTTAAAGGTATTGGATTTTGGGACATGTTCACACCAATAGATGAGTTGTGCTCAGCTGATAACATCCAACGCTTTTTCTTGGGAAGCATTATTCAACAAGTCAATATATATGTGTGTATATGTATTTAATCCTAACGATGAAAATTTATGTATCATCCACAATCATGATTATTCCACACATAAAAAGAAAACAATCATCCATGGATAAGTACTATTCAAAAAGGCTTTTTAAAAACGTTGTTGTACGTGTGTGATTGAAAATCCGTCTGAGCCATATTTATTTACTTTATTGCTGTCTGTTTGGCTATCGATCTATTGAATCATTTATCTGCCATTTATACAATGAAAGAAAACCTAATTAAAATGCTAGTGTGTGTCTATTACACGATCAACAAATATAATGTGTGTGTAAGTGCATCGATTTGTATATCTGTAGAATGTTTATTGGTGCATTGTCTATGATACCTGTGGATAGTATGATCATATGATCAAATTAACGAAAGTAGCCAATTAGATCAGAGTAAATGTCTGAGATGGAAATTACATGAGTTGTTAGACTATGTACTTAAAAAAACGGTGTAGAGCAACGAGTTAGTATTATGCAAAGATAGATGTTATCCACCGCGTACATTTGTGAATGTCATCCAGTGTGCAATGAAACTGGATTTCATATTCGTTGTTCGTTCAGTCAATCTAATAATTTATCCTGATTATTATTTGTCTAAACAGCTATTAACGTACGTCATTTGCAATGTTATGTAATCAAATAGTGTTGAATGACAACTGATTACTTGAAAATTAAACTTTCACTTTAATTATTTCTCAATATCATATACTGTAAACTATTCACTTAAATGAACAGCTTCAATGATTATCTAAATACATATTAAACTGTATCAAGTATTCAAATTAATGTAGCTATCCTACTATTTTATTTGTGGGAATAAAACTTCTACCAGTGAGTATTCGCCCGCATTAACAATCAGACCCGTATATCATAAACTTACTTTTACCTGTTATTGAATCGGTTGGATATATTCTTAGATTACAAATCACAAACTACTGTGAATATTGTTCAAATTAACGCCAAATGGTTAAGTAATTGTACCATTTATTGGACTGGCCTAACGGTTCAACGCTTGACTTGGATCTGATGGACATGGCTTTGAATTCCATTCCCGGCACTAAATGCGGGCCCACGTTCGACTTAGCTAAAATTCCTACGGCCCAGAAATGATTTCCTTAAAATATTCAAAGTATTAAAAAATAACCAACTAATTGACTGATATTCAAAGACTAATTAACCACTTGCCTTTAGTGCATTAAAAAGCAGTGTTATTATGTGAAGTGACAATCGGTATTCAATGCATAAGCATTTGTAAGACGAAAGCAAAATAACCAATCACTTTGCAAACAGCAATTAATTTGGAAAAAAAGACATTTGCAAAAAATAACATCCTACCCAATGCCAAAATAGTATTTTTTCGATATTCAAATTATAAAATATCTCATTAATTTTCACTCTTTCTGTCAAATCTTATTACAATTGTTTGAAATGCTCACGCAACGTGCCCATATTTGTTTGCGGTTTGAATAAATCTTTGCCTGACAGACTATGAATTATTATTTATTTGAATTACTATCGATTTGTGCATCAGAAAAGTAATTCTTTATTGATTTTTTTGTCTGATGAATAGTCACTCCAACAAATGTACTTAATTAGTGGTTTGAATTTTTCATCGCCGAAAATATTTATTGTCCAAATAAAAGACATTGTTTTTTTTTCAAAAAAATCAGCTGTAGCCAGCCTTTATTTTGTTGCAACTAAAGGGACATACGACCGCACATTTATCGATTTCTTTTCCATTATCGTTTGCAAACAAAGATAACCTTGACATTTAGAAAGACAATGTTTTTGCCAATTGGTGTGCATTGTGTTGTTATGTGTGGGCGTGTGCAATTGTAGACATGTCTATACGAACGCACTAAGCCATACAGTGCAAACGTGTTAAACGCACACACACACACACAAGTCTGCTAAAAGGGTCACTTTTTCCACGGTTTTGCTCTTGTTCGTTTACTGAGTCAGTAGTTTTTAATGACGTTATCAAAGCAAATAAGACAATTTCTTATTATTGCAGAATTAAAATGGCTATTTTAAAGGTATTTAAAATGTTTCTTAACTAAAACCATATTTTACTAAGACGCGGGAAGTAGCCACGTAGAATAATAATAATAATAATAATTATTATTATTTATGGTTATTGGCTTGTAGTCAGTTTCAAGTCTGGTTGAAAAAGGAGGAGCAAGGTTTGTAGTCTGGTCTTTTTGAAAACTATCGCGATAGAAACAACACAAGAAGACGCCATTACGGTAAACTGCGGCACAAAATCAGAAGCCGCTCTATTTCAATGACTGGTGTTTAGCCGAAATCTTCAATGCAGAAAATTAAAAGTACACGTATAGGAGACCACACGATCAATGATATAACTGACCCAGATTATTTAAAATGCCTTTCAAGGTCAATAAGTAAGGGTATTACCAATAACCCAAGATCTTTTATTATTACTTCAGCCGAAGTACGTCGAGCATTCTCGATTACACACAAATCATTTACACCGTCAACACTACGAACATTTGAAACACAAAAAGGTGCATATAGTGACATGCAGTGTAATGACAGAATTACGACTAACAAGAAAAGGAAATCATACGATATGTATTTCGCAAATGGGGTAACAATGAAGAAGCAACTGTGATATCGGTTCGAAGGATTCAACTTCACCACTATGCAGAATCCGTTCAGTAATATTCACAGCAGTTAAAAACATGTTTCATTAAAAAATTCTCACATCTCTTCTTGCCGGAGTGGTCTAGTGGTAGAGCGCTCAACTGGAACCTGAATGGCCATAGGTTCGATTCCCACCACCGGCACTAAATGTAGGCTTCCGTTCTGCTCTGCTAAAATGTCCACTGATGAAAAATGTTTCCCGTAAAACATTCTTTGTGGACGGGAGCGCTATAACCTTGGTGGAAGCAACATTTTCTACATTGATAGAAAAAGTGAAAGGAAAGCGTTCGGAGATGTAATCACTTCTCATCAACACCTCTCGTGTTTTTTTATCAAGGAACATCGTGATCGGTCGTAGAACAACTTCACCAAGACGATTGCATTCTTAGAAAAATGGCTAACATTTTGGCAAACTTTGACAATAGGATATTGCAACCTATATATATATATATATATATATATATATATATATTTATATATATATATATATATATATATATATATATATATATATATATAATCCGGGTATTTTTAGCTATTAAGTTGTACATTAAAATTATGAAATAAATACTAATATTCAGTGTGTGTACGTATGTGCGTGCATTTATGACATTAAATATTGATTTTTTTGTATTTAAAATTACGACATTTCAGTGTACAAAAAGGAATGTCAAAATTTTTCAAACATGTAATTCAATAACAATGAATAACATTCTTTCAGTTTGACTAGTACTCAGATTGTGGATAGAAGTAGAATTAGTGAAAAAAATTATTCAAAATAAATTAAAATAGCAGTTTTAAAGAAATTAAGCCGAGTGCGCCTTTATTATTATTATTATTATTATTATTATTATTATTATTATTATTATTATTATTATTATTATTATTATTATTATTATTATTATTATTATTATTATTATTATTATTATTAATATTTTGTCAGCCATATAGCATTGCAGATTGCATAGGATACCGGGTTGCTATTGACAACTAATAATTAGTAGATAAGTTCGAGTTTGATGATTAATATTGTTGCAACAATTTTGTTGACGATTGTACCTATATTGTGTGTGTGTGTGTGTGTGTGTGTGTGCAATAGAGGAATGACATTCAAGCAATTTATATTGTATCCTGTTGCACTCACACTGTTGTTTGTGCCGGTAACACACACATCTTCCTTCACTGTCATCTTTCTAGAACACATTTCTCGATAGATTTATTTCCACGTGTAACTAAACAGTCGTAATCCGGTCTACCCGACTTTGTCCATTCCCAAATGACGTAGACCGTAACGTCACGAATGAGCGTCTATTATGCATTTGCATAATGATGTAGCTAGTAACCATGACACCAAAAAACAAACATTTATTTTCTTTTGCAATAAGAATCAAACTGGATATGAATTACGAAAGGACATAATAAATGCTTTTTTGGTGGTACTTTGGAACTGGACAAAGAATGTACGTGGACACGTAAATTTCGATCAAGTGTTAATAAAACCGAATCCATGTACATTAATATGGCGAAGTCGCGAAAATGGAATCTGTTCCTTGTATGTGTCGCATGAAAAATCGATTCAATGCATCAAACATGTTGTGGTTGGATTGTGATTGGTTGAAAACTGGTGAAAATTGATTGGTTCCGACTCAAACAGCAAAAGAATAACTCCACATTTTACAGTCAATCGGTAATTCCTTTCATTATCCAGTTTCACTGTTATGGACTGTCGAATCTGTTCAAAGCGGTGACAAAAGTCCTTCTGTTCATGTGTTGCCAGTCCAACTGAGTTCGTCCACATGTGGACATCTCGTAGTTCAATCTGCGCCAATTCGTTCGCACATGCCAAAATCTCTTCTCAATCATGTTGGTTGCTTTGTCGAGAAAATTCTTCACACTTTCGACTACTGCCAATATGTCTTGGAATAAGATTTTGTCTGTCTGTAGACACTGCGCTGGTTGAGTATTTTTGATTGTTCCAATTTCTTTTGAAATTATTATTATAAAAGCCTATCGCTCTGAAGAATACGAAGCAACGAGATTGTAATTGTACTCTAGACTTTTGGCATTGGAAATCGTGCGTATCGAAGATGGAGGTTTCTTTCGGCCCCCGAATTCATCCCTGACGTCGGAATTATGCTCTCGGTGCTTTGCCGTTGTTTACCGAAGTGGCATCCTCGTGTTGCTTCTTGAGAAATAGAGAGGAGGTAATAATGCCAATCTTGTTCTCTAACCCTTCCCCTTTCTCAAGTGGACTTGTCACCGGCTACAGTGAAGTTGTTAAAGTAATATGTGCATCTTTAACGACTGAATATGCTGGCTTTGAACTCAATCCTCAAACTGGAGTGTTTACAATTCCCGCTACAAGGTCGCGTTGAGACGAAAGGGTGGTTGGAACGTAAGACTGTATTTTTATAAAAACGTGTATAATTGCTATGACGCACGAGGAATGAAAAAAGTGAAACTAAATTGTCACATGATTGAGTGTGTCAAGTATTATTTTGCAGTTTTTGTATGATTTATCGAGTAACGACTGAATATGCTGGCTTTGAACTCAATCTTCAAACTGGTGTGTTTACAGTTCCCGTTACAAGGTCGCGTTGAGATGGATAGTCACAATTAAAAAACCTTAACTTTATAACAACTACATTGCCTATATGGTAAAGTCTTAGCGGAAGGGATCACTCACTTTCTAAGCCGGTAGTAACGTAGCAGAATTTGAGGACGGTAGGCAATTAGAATTGATCAGATTCATTGTAAATAATACATTTACAGGGCCGAGTTCAATATCCCGTAGCTCAGTAGTTTAAGGCACTGGACTGATACCAGATAGGGCGTGGGTTCAAGTTTATGTGTGTGTAAAACTTGAAAGGTATACGCTGCTGCTGATTCCAAATAAAGATGAAACAGCTGTACAGTGTTCCTGATTGGCTTAAAAACCTAGTACATTTATTATTCAAGTGAATCTGACAAATTTAATAAAACCCCTTGAAACCCCATTAATGAATTGCATTACTGCTCAATAAACAACAACAGAAAAACATTGGTTGACATATAGTTTGACGGAAAGAATCTATTAGGAATGCTCAGCGACAGTCGAAGGATTGAAAAAGTGAAACTGAATTGTCACAAATAACACACAAGTGAGTATGCCAACTACACTATTTCGTAAGTTTTACTCGTGTCTAGTTTGTCAACATGATTTATCGATTGATGAAAAACAACATTTGTTTTCACGTGACGATATAAGCGCATATTTTCAAAATAAATACCATTTTTTATACAATCAGCGTGTGTTTATTACATATGCCGTCAACAACAATGGTGATGCTATTGCTGTGATTGGTATTCAGTTACGCATTGAAAATGAAGTAATTTGACACTCATGGTGGCATCTAGCTAATTCATTATTGCGTATTATTATAGTGCAAACGCCTTTTGCTTTCAAATGGGCATGAGGAAACGTGATGTCAGTAACAGTAAAAACAACAACAAAATTCCACAATCTAAAATAACAATCAATGGGCCAACAAAATGATTCCTTGTGTATTCGAACATTTTTGCCAACATGTTCATTTCAATTGGATCTTCACGACTAGTTTTCTCTGGTCTAGCTCAACCTTTCTTTTGCCATTATCAAAACCGTTTTTCCTAGTTTTTCGTACAATTTAACCGAGTAATTTTCTTCGTCTAATTGCAATAATGTCGTGTAGTGCACGAGAGTCTGTTCTCCTCATGTGCTCATTGTTCAGGCGGATGGAAGAACCATGACCATACTGGTTTGAGTTTATGAAAAATTGGCATTGCTTTTCCAAGTTTTTGTTGTTGTTTATTGGAATGGCGTACCGTTATTGTTTCTGCAGCAATATAGATCTTTTTTTACAAAGGCCAGGTTGCCAACCCTGCGCTCAAACTCTTCTCCTTTTCCGGGCTTGTGATCGGCTAAATTGGTTCATTTTTTTATTTTCTCTGGGTGGAGTTGTTGGTTCATTACACCATTTAACAATGTGAAAAATTGCGAATAGCAACTGTACTATTGTGCAGATGCTGATTTTGATAGACTGACTGCGTGCTCCACGATGAACGGTTAACTGTCGTGGAGTTGTCATTATCGCTATCAAATGATACTAATGTTTACTTTAGTTTTGGCTTGATAGTGAGTTGCACTCAGCAAGCAGATAGCTTCTTGGGAGATAAATAGTAATAGAGTAGTTAATGAATACTAATCACACATGTTTAGGCGCGTAATTACAAATTCTATCTGACATGTAGATATCGATTTTTATCAGTCTGTAAGTGCGTGGGAGTGAGGATATGTATAATTTTCCTATTTTGTGATTGGTCATTTTGCATTTTCATGTGAATGATTAATGCCAAAAGTCGACAATGACAATAATTTTTAAAAATATTTAATTGATGCAAATGATGTTTTCAACAAATGATCGATAAATAATATATTTAGGCAAATGGACAGTAACGTCATTATCAACCGCTTTATTGATGATGATGATGATGCATAAACAGTTGTTTGTGATTAATCGTCTACTTGTCCTAGTTAAATGACATTTGATTATTGATATGTTGTCATAGCAACAAGTAATTGCCATCTGTAGGATTACCTTTCTGTTATTTCTGTCGTGTGGCGAGACACAAGGCATAAAAATATTTTTTGATTACTTTCAGTGTTTTATGGGAAACATTTTTCAGCAGTGGACATTGTAGCGATGCCGAATGGAGGCCGAACCCATGTCCACGTGCTGTACAGCTAGGCAACCTCGGCACGACCGACTACACAGAAGTATAAGTGGGATTCTGATCTGACAGATAAGTGACATATCCAGGGTACTTAAGAGGTTTTTCAAAGTAAAAGCACATCACATGTTAGTTGAGGGTGACAAATCTGACGAAAAATCAGGAGGCTTTGCCAATATGTATAAACAGTGGCGCCGTTTCAAAGATGGATTCCTTTGTATCAACCAAAAAAAATTATTAATTTCCGTTTAGCACCCATAAAAAGCCTCGCATACGAAAGTATTGGAAATAGTGATCAAGTAACCATTCTACCAACCGTATGAACACGTAAATAAATGCAATTATTAATCCAATGTTACATAATATTACACAACAATTTGTCTATTATTTTTAAAAATTTTATGTTTATTACTTTGAATGTTTTACGAGAAACATCTTTCAGCATTTTAGTGGGCCGGTGGTGGGATTCGAACCCCGATGCCCACCGAGATCCAAATCGAGCGCTGTACCGCTAGATCACCCCGGGATGTGATTAATTTCTAAACACCGTCGTGAGTTACAATTGTTTTTTAAAATATTGTCGCATGTCACGTCTAATTTCAAATTCAAAAACAAAAGAACCGAATTTCCGGAATGTCACTATGTTCAGTCTGCCAAATTGTAATATCAGACAAGATCGAAATGAGGGATTCATATACGAGTCAGTTTTTTGTTCAATAATATCAAACACTTCACCAAGAGTATAGCAAAGCACCTCGTGTGCTGTGAGGGACAACGTAGTCACCTCTTCACCATTTCGATATTTATACAACATATTAACTAATTAGTGACAATAACTTTGGTAGTGCAACTAACGGTCGACAATAACTAAAGTGTTTTTGGCGCTAATAAAAAGTGTAGCGATGACGAAGAAAATTCGAAGTCAAAAATAATAAACAACATTATTTTATTTGATATTACAAAAGTAACATTGAATCAATATTCTTTGAATAGTGTATCAATGACTTATACTGATGGGAACGGCTATAAAAACAACCGTTTCTACATCCGCTCTTCATCCAGTCTTCCGCTTCCATCTTGGATCTTGTTTTTTCCCCAATAGGCATTTCTCATTTCTGTTTTCCGTTCTTATTCACTACTTCACGTAATCAATATAGACGTAGATATGGGGGGGAGGGGAATGTTGACCAGTATCAACTACGCAACCTTCTATTACAAGTGATGTCGCTTGTTTAAATCGCCCCACTGTTGCAGTCCATTCGCTAAAACGGCCTTGACCAATTTGTTCGAATTATTGGCTTCTTGGCTCATTTAACGAGGAAAAGTAGTCAAATCTACTCGTTAGCTAGTCTCGGTATTTAGGTCAACTGCTCGTCATAGCACTTTGGTGTTGCCATGCCAAATTGAATGCTTCTTCTTGGCTTGTACGTACAACACAACGTCAGACAACATTTGATTTCGATAAAAATCGATAAACATGGTTTTTGTTTATCAAAAACATGTTTCACATGTTTCTTTCATTTGTTTGCGCTAGGCCAATAAGTACTAATCGATTTATCGATTTTACCAATTTATAAATCGACAGAGATTGTAATCTAGGATTGTTTCACATAATAGTTTGAAGTAGTGTTGTGTGCATGTGCGAGAAACAAGAACAAACGTGTGCTTAAAGTACAAAATTCAGTTGTGAAATTGTTTGTCATGGTGAGATGTCCTGAGGATTGGAGCAATGTTTGTCAAGTCTCAAATTCCAATAATGACGATATTCCTGACTGTCATCTCAAGGTGCTACATTCGGAACTAGGTGCTTCCAAGCACCGATACTAGCAGCAGGGATTGAGTATACAATGAGCTTTCGTTTTAGCGGAGTACGTAGCAGTTAGCCTTTGGGCTACGCAATATAGCTTTGACAAAAAATCAGATGACCTCATCAACCATTGCAAATGGTGGAACTGTCACAAGGATGGAGTCAATTAAGCAGAAAACCTTGTTATTCTCCCACGGAGGCGATTCTTTAATATGCCGCACGAATATACAAATAATAAAGTGACCTAATCACCAACTACAATACATGGACATTACCATGACAACAACCGATAAACGATCCGTATAAATCCATTCAGATCCGCGTCAGAATCGAACCGTAGCAAAGGTGATAATCGACTGACTGATTTCGACTAACTATTTATAAATAGTAATATATCAGTGATCTTGTTTTAAATATTCGGTGTACGCCTTAGCAGTAGTAATACTACTACTACTACTACTACTACTACTATTAATAATAATAATAGTAGTAATAAATCCTTTTGCTTTAAGAATAAGCATGGGACAATAAAACAACAATTACAGGGGAAAACAGCAACAACAACAAAGTCTCGTTGACATTGAAGATTCTGCAAATCGAAGATTGCACTCTTTCGGCTTTCATTCAACCTTGTCATTTGGTAACTTTGCCATCCAGATACGTTGTTGTTTTGCCGGAATGAACGTCATCTTTCATTGTTTTTCCGTAGCAGTATAAATTTTGGGAGCCAGGTTGCTAACCTTGCGCTCAAACCCTCCTATTTTATCAGGCTTGGGACTGGCTAGATTGAATCATTTCTAATCAAACTGGGCGGAGTTATTATTTTATTATTATTGTATTATTATTATTATTATTATGTATTATTATTATTATTATTATTATGCTTATTGGTTTATATATCTCAGTAGAAGTAGCTTTCCTGGCACAAAAATAGACTCAATTATAAAATACAGTACAATTAGCAGTAGTATGTAATGTCAGTCAAACAAAAAACAAAATTTTAAATGTTTGTTACATTAAAAAATTAATGGACATTTAAGGACATGTGCGTTATGATATACATAAAGGGGCACGATTCTTAAACATTACTTCAGCAGTACATATATATATACAGCCATTTCAAAAATTAACACAAAAAATTGCAAAAGTATTAAATTTAAACTAATTGTTATTTCCAATTGTTTTTTCGTAAAAACAAATATCGGGAATTAAAAATAATGTCTAGTGCTTCATAGATCCTTTATATATACTTAGAAATAATTATTTAAGAAGGCTGAGTCGGCCAAAATAACATATTTTAAAAGCTACTTATATATTAACGTAGATAATAAGATAAAATTACACAATTTTTATAATAATTAAATTATTATTATTTTACGTGCTTAATTTTACTAAAAATGAACAATAACTAATTCTTTAAACTTATGTTAAACACACATTTAAATGTACTCTGATTGTGATGTCATAATAATTATTAAAATAAAATTTAAATTATTTTAATATATATAAATAAAAATAATAAAAAACATTTTTTATTAATTTTAAATAAAAATTTTAAAATAAATCTAATAAATTATTATTTACGTTTAGCCTTGAGATTCCGCTTACCCGCTAATTTTGCTTTCTGATTGCATTGTTTTTGAAATGGAGAATAATAATAAAAATGTTTTCATCTTACCGAAAATGGATACCGTGTTATTAAGAAATTAAAAAATAAAGGATTTTTACCGAAAAGATTAACAGACTTATATATAGAATTAACCTGTCAACAATTTAACGGATTATTAACAATCAAAAACCACTAAATTATAATAATGTTGGAAGAAAACGTGTAGCAACAAGTACGGATGACCAAAAAATTATTATAGAGTTAAAAAAATTATAATTAACCTATTTCAAAAATTTTAAAAAAATAATTTAAACAATTTTACATATTCCACTATAAGAAATAGAACAATTGAATCTGGTTTAGCTTTACAATCACCGAAGATTAAGCCATTTATTACTAAAAAACAAAAGGATGACAGATTAGCCTTTTGTAAACTATAGAGTGAACGACACTTATGTTATTGGCGTTCCAAATGCTTTGCTGATAAATTAATAATTCGGAATAAACCATTTGGTTTTAAAAACAAAGTGTTTTGTGGGACGAGTTTAAAAAAATATTTACTCCCGGTTGTTAGAAAAAAAACCCACCCTCGACAAGTAATGTGTTGGTTTGGTATTAAGTATAATTAACCTATTAAATGGATAATTATATCTGGTACCTTAAATAGTAAAATTTTTATTTTAGTTATAAAATGCAGCACACTTACACGGGGGTTACTACTGTTTTTCACGACAATGCTCCATGTCATATGTTCAAAAAAGTAACCTCATATTTATCTAAGTTTACTATATTTGCTTTATATTTACATTTAAACAGTAGAGGGGCTAAAAAAAACTATATTTTACTATATTTACTATATTTTACAGTAAAGAGGCTAAAATAAAAAAAACATATTTTACTCAATTGCTACTTAACAGCCCGGATATAAATGTTATTAAAAAATTTTTTAGCATGCTGAAGCGCAATATCAATAAGCATACCGAAATTAAGAATTTATGTAAACGCATTTGATTTGTTGTTTATATGAGATAAAACAAAAATATATTAACACTCTCATTAACAGCATTTTAAAACGCCTGAATCAGGTTGTTTAAGAAAAAGCAATCACATAGATTATTGAATTTTTTGAACTTTGTAATGTCTTTAATCATTTGATAACTAAAAAAATTGCATGTAATCTGTATTTTTATTAATACATTTTTTCACTTACATTATATATATGTATATATAATTCTACTGTTTCAATTATTAGCGATAAGTGTATATTTTATAATTGAAGTGACGTTTCTCTTATACGCTATGTAATTGTTAGAGAGGTTTTAGTTTAATAATCACTTTTTTCGGTAATTGTTGTTGAGAGTTGTATATATATATCTGTAATACAAAGAATTTACAACTTATTTTATGTTTATTACTTTGAATGTTTTACTAGAAGCATCTTTCAGCAGTGGGCATTTTAGCGAAGCCGAACGTGGGCCCGCATTTGGGTGCCGGTGGTGGGGTCGAACCCAGCGCCACGAGGTCAAATTTGAGCGCTATACCCAATAAACCACCCCACCATATATATATGTGTGTATAAGATAATATTTTAAAAACTCTACCGTAACCGATTCCACATAGATAAACGAAGTTTAGACGAGCAGTTGTCAGTGGATTTCTAACGCTTTATTTTTGTTTTAATTAAATGCAATAAAGTTGCGTTTTAACAAAATAATTGCTTTGCAATAGTTTACACTTTAATTATAATTAATTGATTAGTTGATTTTTTACAAAACGAAAATATTTATGTTTTTGGAATTGCCGAATAAGTTGTATTTGAATGAAAAATTAACATCAATTATAAATAAAATTTATATAAAGCTTAAATAATCTAAGTAAAATAACTATGCTTCTATAACTTTAATCAAAATAGTTATTTCTTTAATTAAATATGTACATAAACAAAGAAACGTGTACCAAATAAGATTAATTTATAATAAAATAATTTATTTTAAATACTTTTATTATATATAAAATTTTTAAATAATTTATTGTGTTAAAAATCGATTGAATTACGTTAAAATTAATGAATTTCGAAATATTTCTCACTTACAAGTTACAAGCCTTTTTGAATAATATTGCAATTAGTAAATTAGATTGTACAACCGCATTACTGCAATTCCAATTATTATGCATGACCAAACAAGTACAAAGTGCAATAAATTGAACTCAATTAGCATCAATAAAATGCATATGTTTTTGACATAAATACTCAAAATAAGTTTGCATTTTAAGACTAACATAAGTTTAAAACAAGGACGACCCTATGTAGATTATCAACTAGTAAACAAAATAATAATTTTTATAATTACATAAAAATAAAATCTTGACAATTGTTTAACATAGTATTAATATTTAAAAAAGTATTTCAAAATATTTCATTTGTACAATTGGAAAAAGAAAACAAATCATTCAATTTCAAGTTGGTAACAACGTTTGTAGAGTTTTGCCAAAATTGTATAATGAAATAACAATATGTACAACTTAGAGTTAATTATGGGGAAAACAATGAATATTACTTAAAATATGAAAAAGTTATCACTTTTTATCATCTGCTTTTGTGCCTGTATGCATATTTTATAGTGCAATTCATTTTAAGCAAGCAATTTTGTCTTTTTTACTTTTAAAAATATATAAATTTCGTTTTTGGTCGAAATTACAATATTGAATTGGTAATGGTAAATTGTCCGTTTTTGTTTATTTTTTTATTAATACTGCTAAGTTAATGTTTAAAGTATGTTTAGGCAAAAGGTAAACGTATTTAATACTATTAAGTAATGTTATCATGACTTATTAATAAAACTGCATTGATTTATCTAGTGTATTATTATTATCATTAATCAAAATAAAAGTTCAATTTTTTTAAAACCGAAAGTATAATGTATAACCATATAGATTAATCTTGTGACTCTGTACTTTTTAGAGTGAAAAGGTTTAAAAGAAAAAGAAAGAAATATTTCAGGCAATATGTATTACTTTTCTTAATATCCGCTAAATCTTGTATAAATATTTGTGTTAACTCGAACGGTTGTATTTGCCGCGTCAATTCCTTGTCTTCATTACAAAGAGCGTTGGAGCTAAGAACCGTTATTTGTTTCCTTCTCGCCAGATGCAAGGTATGGTGACAAAATCAAATAAAATATCATTCGTTCATTTTGGTTGGTGACATAGTCATCTCTTTATTATTTGTATATTTGTACAGCTTATTGAAAGACCGATTTTATCTATTTGATAAGCGTAACACAAACGTAGAAGAATAACAAAGTTTTTTTTGCTGGTAGGCGGCATCCTTGTAACGGCGGCACTGTTTGCAAAGATTGACAATTGACATATATCTTTTGATACCTTTTAAGTACCCTGAGTGTATGCTCGCACTCACCCGCCGTAGTAAAAGCCCAATTATGCCGCTCTGTATACGGTCCCTACTGTTATTATTCTAGATGTTTACGGACACCCGTTCAAAATGTACTATATGAACGGGGAACAGTCAGGAATATCACCATCATTAAAATTAAAACTTTATAAGCATTGCTCAAATCCTCAGGATCATTAGCATCTCTACAATATAATTGATTGGTTTTTGTAACTTTACCTAATTATATTACGCACATATACGTTTTACTAAAGCATTCTTCAAACATTATTTTAGCAGTATTGATAAAATAAATAAAATGAACATTAGCATTTTTTTACCAATATTATTATAAAATTCTAATTTAGGATAAAGTGAGACTTTAAACATAAAAAATGATATTATAAAATATTTAGACATATATAAAAATAGACATTTTCAATATTTTAAGCAATATGCATCACTTTTCATAACTTCCTCTAATAGTTTAAAATAGGCGTTCCTCATGTTTTTAACCCAATATTGTAGAATTTTATTTTCCATTAATGTGTTTCTATTTCTTAAACCATTTAAATTATATTTTAAAATAATTAAAAAAAATTATAACTATATCAAGTTTTGTATTATCTGGAGGGAATTGAAAAACTTTGACCTTTATTCTTGTCAATAATTTTTTACTTTATATAGATAATATATATACATATATATACACCCATTTTAAAAATTAACGCAAAAAATTACAAAAGGTATTAAATCTAAATTAATTTGTTGTGTCCAATTGTTTTTCGTAAAAATAAATATTGAGAATTAAAAATAATGTCTGACGCTAATAAGTCCTTTATATTTAAAATATTTAACAATTTTGATTAAGGTTAAAATATATTTAAACTACTTCTATATTACTTGTGATATAATTCATTACAATTTTTATAATAATTAAATTATTATTATTTGTGTGCTTAATTTAATAAAAATGAACAATAACTAATCTTTAAAATTGATGTTAAACGCACATTCAAATCTGCCCTGATTGTGATGTCATAGTAATTATCAAAATAAACATCTAATTATTCTAAGCTATATAAACAAAAATAATTTTTAAAAATTTTAATTTTAAATAAAAATTTTAAAACAAATTGAATACATTAATTATTATGTACGTTTAATCTTGAGATTCTGCTTATCCGCTAATTTTGCTTTCTGATTGCATCGTTTGTGAAATGGACAGTAGTGGGAAAAAATGTTTTTATCTTACCGAAAATAAATGTCGTGTCATTAAAGAATTAAAAAATGAAAGATTTTCACCGAAAAAATTGCCAAGTTTATACAAAGTAAACCTTTCAACAATTTATCGGATTATTAATTGTTAAAAACCACGAAATTATAATAAAGTTGGAAGAAAACGTGTAACAAGCAATACGGATGATCAAAAATTTTTGTAGAATTTTAAAAACTTATAATAAATCTATTTCAGAAAGTAAAAGAAATAGCTTAAACAATTTTATTTATTCCACAATAAGAAACAGAGCAATCAAATCTGGTTTAACGCTTCAATTACCAAAGGTTGAGCTATTTATTGCTAAAAAACAAAAGGATGATAGATTAACCTTTTGTAAACAGTTGAGTGAACGACACTTGTGTTATTGGCATTTCGTATACGTTGCCGTTAAAACAATGATTCGGGTCGAACCATTTGTCTATAAAAACAAATTGTTGTGTGGGTCAAGTTTTCAAAAACATTTACTCCCGGTTGTAAGAATAAAAGCCTACTCTTGACAAGCAATGTGTTGGTTTGGTATTAAGTATAATCAACCTATCAAATGGAGAATTATATCTGGTACCTTGAATAGTAAAAAATCTATTTCAGTTATGAAGGATGTTTTTTATTATAAAATGCAGCACACTTACACAAGGTTACACTGCTTTTCATGACAATGCTCCATGTCATACATCCAAAAAGATAACGTCATATTCATCTAAGTTTACTTTGTTTGTTTTGTCTCTCTATTTAGACTAAGGATGGCTAAAATCAAAAAAAGCTATCTTTCACTCAATTACCACCTAACAATCTAGATATTCATGTTATTGAAATTTTTTTTAATATGCAAAAGCGCAACATTAATAAGCATTCTGAAATTAAGGATTTATGTAAACGCATTCGGTTTATTGTTCACTATGAGGTTAAACAAGAATATATCAACACTCTCATCGAGAGCATTCTAAAATACCTGGAACAAATTGTTCAAAAGAATGACGATCATATAAACTATTGAATTATTTGAAATTTGGAATGTTCTTAATCATTTGGTAACTGAAAAAATTGCATGTAATCCGTATTTATTAATAGTTGACGTTATAAATCATGTTAATCATTTTACTCCATTTTCGATTTTGCACCAGTTGATATTTTATACAATTTTTTATTACTTACAATATATATGTGTATATAATTATAGTTTTTTCAATTACTATATAGTATTGTATATTTTGTAATCGAAGTGACGTTTATCTTGTATGCTATGTAGTTGCTAAAGAGGTTTTAGTTTAATAATCACTTTTTTTCGGTAATTGTTGTTAGAGTTATATATATATATGTATATCAAAATTTTTACTAAAATATGCTTTTTATTGAACATATGAACCAGGGCATTGTTATTATTAAATGTTACATACTCTGAAACATCACACTATAATTTGAGATTAAATATTATATAAACATTTTTTGGCAATTTTAGTGCTACCTAAACAATTACTAATTATACCATATTTTTGTAAACTTCTGCATTAAATTTAAAAATATTTTTTAAGAAAAATAAGTTTAAAATGTTTTGATAAAAAACCTTATAATATTTACAATTTTAACCGTCCAAAAACTGAATCGTGCCACATATGCAGTATGCCAGGACCTGTCTAATATGAAGTCCTAAAGGAAAGAATCATTCACCTGCTTGGTAGCGGCAGTAGCATACAACATTGGATGACAGTGGGCAATCAGCATTAATCAAATTCACTATAGATAATACATTTTCAGGGTCACTTTCAACCATCCGTCGCCCAATAGTTAAGGCACTGTCCTGACACCAGATAGGGCGTGGTTTCAAGTTTGAGTGTGCGATTTGAAAAGTATGCACTGTGTCGATGATTGGAAACAAGGACGAAATAGCTGTACAGTGCACTTGGTTGACTGAAACCAAGTAGATTTATCATTCAAGTGAATCATCTAAAATCGAACCCTTCACAAACTCATTATTAAATATTAAAAATAATTGTAAAATACCCAGTTTGATAGTTATGCACTACGCATCACACTTTTGTAAATAAACCTTATCTTTAATAACGTACAAACAATTTTTATATATTGTTATTTTATTTTATAATGTTAGTAAAGCCTTTGTAAACGCTGTTACCAACTTCAAATTCACTAATTTTCTTCTTTTTCCAATTATACAAATAAAATATTTTTACATATGAAAAAATATCAATACTACAATTTTTACAATTTTATTTTTGCAACAATAAAACAATTATTTTGTTTACTAGTTGATAGTCTACATAAAGTCCTAATTGTTTTAAACGTATTTCACTTTTAAAAAATGCACACTTATTTTAAGTGTTTGTTTTAAAAACGTATATATTAAAAATAATTTAGTTAGATTTATTACATTTTTTATTTGTTTTGTTATTTTTAATAATTACAATTACAATAATGTGGCTGAACAATTTAATTCGGCAACTTTATGTAGTGGCTCCATTTGAATTGATTGAGTTGAGTTGTGATTTGGGAGAGTAGTCATGGGAAATTTGTCTTGGTCTGGATATCAGTTGGGTTGTGAAAATGACGTCTGATGCCTAGTAGTTTGATACCTCAAGAATATGAAAATTTGACTAATTTAAAATCAGATAATTAACAATCGGTCAGTAACAATGTGAGCTCCCAATGGGTCGAAAGTAAAGAGAAAACAAAGGAAGAGAAGACATGTGTGTATTTAAGGGAATTCAAAAATGACAAACATTGAAGACGCTCTATTGTTCATTTCAGTCAAACAAAGTTACAACAATTCGTTCCTGCAACTTGAGTGACGGTGACAATTGCCGCGAGGGTCCATCTACAATTATAAAGAACAATAATAATAATATATTACATCACATTATTGGATCATTACATTGTAATGACATTCAAAAAGAAATGTAAGTTATAAGTGCGAAATATTTAGTTATTTATTAGTTTTAACACACCATACATGTTTAAGTACAAACCGTTCTTTTTTTATTTTTTATATAATAAATTATTTAAAATTTTATATATAATAAATTATTTTATTTAAAATTAATGTTATCTGGCACACGTTTCTTTGTTTATACGTACACTCATATTTTAATAAAGAAATAATTACCTTGTTTGGAATTATAGTTGCACAGTTATTTTACCTAGGTTATTTAATTTTTAAATAATTTTTAATTTATAATTGACGTTAATTTTTCATTTGAATACTATTTATTCGGCAATCCTAAAAACATAAATATTTTTGTTTTATAAAAAATTAATTAATTAATTATAATTAATAAAAGTGTAACCTACTGCAAAATAATTAGATTGCTAAAAACAGCTTTATTACGTTCAATTAAAACAAAAGGAAGGCGTTTAAAAATCTATTGACAGCTGCGCGTACCTCAACTGTATAAATATTTTTTTGAAACATTCACAACTACTTGTAAGTAGCATTAACCTATTTGCAAAATTTATAAAACAGTATATTGATTTTTCAAGTCTTGGGGTTTTTTGAATTTAAATATACTCCACCTGGATAACTCTCTCTAAACATTTTACTATAAAAATAGTAAGAGTATTAATCTAATTGTGCCCAGTACAATTCAAACAACGTTGTCAGTTAGCTTGTGCTCTACATACTACGAACGAGAATTCCATCGTCGTTCAGTTGCACTCAACGTCTAACTGCTAAACAGCGCTGTTTTTATGCAATAAATTTAAATAAATACACTTTATGTTGGTAACTGAATGATAAAGTTAGCCCTACTTGATCCCAAGGTTGTATTAAAAAATAACTGGGAGGATGCATCTTATACACGCGTTTTTCTAATAAAAATATAACAGAGAAATATAATTTTTTTATTTGGCTTTTATTGCTTTAATATTTGACAAAAACATGTTTTTTTAAGTAACACTTCGGACTAGGGTCCACATTTGTCGAGTCGGAGTTAAAGCCATGCCCACCTAGCTACAGGTTCAGTATTTAAGTCAAACTTATCACTCTAGCACATAGCAACCGTTAATTGCAACAACACTAAAAACAGTGTGTTTAAATGTTAGTACACGAAATCAATTTTAGTGTTTTACTTTTGGACCACTAAATTGTTGTGACCTTGATCTTAATAGATAATGTTATTATAAGTAGGAATGTACAGTTGAATAAGAAATCATACTAAATATAGAAAGATACATGACAAAGTTTACACACATACACACATAATGAAACAATATGAGATTAAATTATATTTATAAATACTAAAATTAGATTACATATGAGAATATCGATTTTTGAAGTAGATTTTGAAATTTGTATGGACCAATGAGTAGGCAATTATTCTATTCAAATGTTGTTTTGCGGAGCAAAATCACTATGTTATTTTTTCAACACATTTGCTTGCAGATTTTAGTATTTTTTCGACCGCAACACACAATTTAGAGGTGGGGCGTAGATAAAGTCGTAAAATTGGGCGTTTATTAAACACAATTCTATAAACTACAGTGTTCAAAAAACATCGGTTAAATTATTTCGGCAGCTCTTTATGTAGATGCCAAACAAAGAACAATGTCGTCTTAACACTTTTTATTAACTATTTTTTGCTTACCACTTTAAGCATCGCATAACATGAACAATACCAAAGTAATAAGAAGAACAAATATGGAATAGAACCAAAAAACCATTTCCATTGCTAATTTTAGAGCCATAGTTTAGATGTGAGAAAAAAGAAAGTGTACGAAAAACTTTCTAAAAAATACGAAAAATTTTGCATGACAAATCTTCGGGAAGATAAATTTACAGTCACTTTGATTTTAAGAAAACAATTGAAAAATAGATAAATTAATCACTTTTAGTAAAAGGCTTTTAAAGTAAATGTAAAAGAATTGCATTTAAAGCTATCGATTGAACACTAAACAGATAAAAAGTTTGCCAACTTGCATTCACATAACTGTCATTAATTATTGTACAAATTTGTAAGCAACCTATAATCTCAATGTTTTTTGTTTACCTCGATTAAATAGTAAAGAAAACAAGGTAAACTTGACTGGTGTTTATTCAACCTACAAGCAAAACATACAATACAATAAAAATGGCTAAATCTAGAATATTCTGTCAAACTGAATGGAGTAAAACAATGGTATAAAACAAAAATGATTGTCATAATTTCCAAGTTTAATATAAAATATATAATTGTTTTTTTTACAAAGATTTTTTGTTACAGACCTTAAACCATGCAAAGTTAAAATTTATAAAAAATAAACTACAATCAACCAAGAAACCGATAAGGAAAATATTTCAAATTGACACCAACAGCTATGCAAACAGAAAATTTTAATCTATTATTTGTTGTACTTTTAAATTAAAGCTGCTAGTCTTGGTCGTGTATTAACTATATGTACACGTATCGTTATAGTATTCAATTCAAAAAATTATTAAAGTAATTTGATGTGGCATATATGCAACTTTGTGTCCTCCGTTAAAAAGCCTAAACGACATATTAATTAACTTGTTTTTTTAAATGCCTACTGGATAATTTAGGAATTATTTTAGTGGCTTATAGAACTTAACCCTGATTGGTTGCTTTAAAAGAGGTGGATTAAAGTAACTATATAATGAATTATTTAAGATTAAATAGAATTGAAGAAAGAAATTATTTTCAAAATGTGCAGTTTAAAAAATGTTAGAAATTATTTTTTTTAACACAAACATTATTTTCTGCTTGTATTATTTTGTAGTAGTGAGAATTGACGAAAAAAAATTTAAAGTTATTTTTAACTTTGAATAATAATAAACAATATTATTTTATTTTATTACAAAAATCAATATTTAATTTGTGGAATTAATATTGACATTTTTGTTTGAATGTGTCAACGGTGTATATCGGTGGGAACGGCTATATAAACAACCGTTCCCACACCATTGAACACTTCCGTTTATTTCCATTTCTCAGCCCGTTTCCAGTTTTTGTCTTAGTTTTTTATTTTTATCCCGCAGTCCCATCTTGTAAAGTTTGACAATGAACGTTTTCCTGTCCAGTCTTCTCGTTCTTATCCATTACTCCACGTAATCAGTAAAAATGTCAGATATTGGGGGAAACTGCGATTAAGTAATAACACGCAACTTTCGCCGACAAACAACGTTGCTTGTTCTATCAAACCGCCCCATCGTGTTATTTAGTAAAACCAGGCTACGCAGCCTTTATTGGAGTCAATTTCGCCAAAATTCTTATTAATTGCTCAAAGTATATAACCATTTGAACAAATCAAAAAACGTTTGTATCTACAAAGATTTACAAACAAATGTGAAAACAAATAGCAGTTTAAATCCAAAACTACATAATAATTAATAATAATAATAATAATAACAATAATAATAATAATAATAATAATAATAATAATAATAATAATAATAATAATAATAATAATAATAACAATAATAAGTTATTATTATTATCATTGTTTAAATCTAATAAAAAAATAAAACGTTGAAAATACTTTTGTGTCAGAATGACAGTTTTAGCGCCCGATTCTTAGCATAGCATGTAGTCCTACCTTTAGCACCACATAGCACTACATGTAAATACGGGTTTTTGTTTGGTTTTGCTTAATATCCACTTGCAAAAACAGTATTGGATTTAATTATTATATGACGTCGGCGTACTATATTAACTAGCATTACAATATTAAAATTATATGAATTAATGTTTAAAGTTTATTTATATTTGAATATGTTCTTGGCTTTATGCATTGTTTTGTTTATTAAAAAAATAAAATAAAATCGAAAGTTTATTAAAACAAATAAAATTATGGAATAATTAAATAATTAAGCATACATTTTTTACAAATAAAAATACAAATTGTATATTGAAAATGCGGTATTTAAAAAATATTTGATAAATTTATGAACAAAAACATAAAAAAACGTTTTAGTAAAACATTTGAACAGTATAAATTATAATTATGAAATACTTTATTTGTTCCAAACACTAAAGTGGGACGCTTTTTTATTATAAAATAATGTTAACTTAATTAACCATAAACTTTTAACAAATAATAACTACACGGTTTATAGCTTATTCGTAAGCACTATGACGTTTAAATATAAATCCCTAAACATATCAAAGTTAAATTAAAAAAACTATACAAGGAATGTCATAAAAGTACAAACTACAACATTTTAATTCAAATATTTTAAATACATAAATAACTAAAACAGCACCGTGTACACTTTTTGTAATCCAAAGAACATACAACATTAAAATATTACAAAAGTCACATTTAAAATCTTTAAATCCCGAGCCAAAACCAAGAATCTAATATATCATACCTTTAAATACAATCGACAAATCATATAAGATACAGTGGATATTTGCAATGCATTTAATAAAACATTTACTTTAAGTCATTTACAAGCAAATTATAAAAATAATTGTTTCAACGAAACAGAAAACATTAATTCTTTAAAATCGATCGTCTTTTTCCCAGATATTATTAAAAAATGATTTAATTGCTTAAAAACATACTGTAGAGGTAAAGCGCGCGTCACGCTACACGTCAATTGAAGCGTTATTTATTTTTTTCTTTCTTTTTTTTACAAATTATTGCAGTAATTTTGCATTGTAATACGTAACTTGTTTTATTATTACTTTTGTATATTTATTACGTTTTTGCTCTTTTTCCATAATTATTAACTGTTCCACTTAATATCACAATTTTTTCTGTAACATATTCCCCTTTACCTCACCATTTATTTCATATTTCCCCCTGAAAATTTGAGAAAATGTTTATTAAAAAACCGATAAAAAAACTGACTTATCAAAAAGTCTTTGACCTAATCAACTTGTGTACAAAATTTAAAACCTGACACCTGAAACCCCCATCCGAACGGTATTGCAAGAAATATAACAAAATAGAAATATTAAGACTTCTCCTTTATCTTAACCAAACTATTCCAAACTATAAATTTGAATTTATCACGTTTGTTGTTAACGTGACTGTGGTTCTGTGAGTATCTTGTGTCCTGTTTTTCCTGTTCGTAAACAGTACTAAACGATAATTTAAATCACACAAGAGCTTTTTTGATTGAAATTAGCTGGGGTGCAGATAATTATCTGTATTAAATTAAATCAAAGGAAATCAGTGCTAAAATCTTAGTGATATCTTACAAGTAGACCGACTGATTTTATGGTTGTCATTGCTTTTTACAAACAGAACTCAAGTTGTACAAATCAGAAAACACGTTTTAGTGCTTTATATTGAATTCAATTTTTTAATGCACACTAAATAATAACAGAAAAATATCTATGTATGTTGATGACATTAAAATTGCCTACGAATATGATACCAAAAACTAAAATTAACTCAACAACGAGAAAAATAATTTAATTTTAGCAGTGAAACAAAATTACCAAAATGAAATAAACACAATTTTTTCTTACATTTTTCACATTTAATCAAACTGGGTAATTATTAAATTAAATTAACTCACACAATTAAAGATTTAGGTATCTTTTATTTCAAAGACCTATGATTTTTATAACACGTATCCAATATCAAAAAATGCAAAAAATGATTAGCATGAGAAAAAAACATATTTATTCTTAAAGAAAGTAAATTAACCTTTCTCAAGTATGTAATTTAACCAATAATGAATTAACGCTGCTTTCTTTAAAATCTCAGTAAAAATAATAATAATAGTTTTAAATATTATTTTCAGCACCAACAACTTTACAAAAATAATTACTGGCGTTTCATTAAATTTAAATCACAAAGAAAGAAGTTAATTGCTCGATTTCAAGAATAAGTATAAATAATTTCTTTTAATAATAATTTATCAATAAATATGAGAAAGTACAAATGGTAAAGTTTTTAAAAATTATTTAAAAGAGCAAATTATTTACAGTGTTCCTAGTATATTTAACAGTACAAAGTTTGAATTCTTTTTGGGTATCTAGTTAATACCGTATACCAAAATTACTTAACATAGAGGCATTTTATTTTTTAGCATTATTGTTATTATATTATAATTATTACTCTTACTTTATAAAATTAGTATTATAATATTATTCTTATTATTATTATTTAAAAAATTATAACTTATTAAAAATAAATGTGAAAGCTTTGTACATTAATTTGTTATGTAAGATTAAACCGAAAAAATTTTAAAATTACTTTATAAAAAATAATTATTATATTTATTAAATAATGTAAAATAAAAGAAAAAACATTAAATGCTATTAATTTTTTCTGTTACATTAAATAATAGTAAAAACAATGTACATTTTTATTAAAATAAAAAAAACTAAACAATAAAATAACAAAATTTTTATTATAAATAGTAAGTTTTATTTTATTATTTCTTTTATCATATTAACATATTCGAATACATATTTTAAATATTGGTTAGCGTTTTTTTGAATTTGCATTGTACTGCAGCTTTTTCATGGCGTCCATACGTAAGAAACTTGTTATCGTCGGTGACGGTGCTTGTGGAAAGACTTGTTTGCTTATTGTTTTCAGCAAAGATCAATTTCCTGAAGTTTACGTACCAACTGTTTTTGAAAATTATGTGGCAGACATCGAAGTTAATGGTAAACAAGTTGAGTTAGCATTGTGGGATACGGCTGGTCAGGAGGATTATGATCGTTTACGTCCGTTATCATACCCTGATACTGACGTTATATTAATGTGTTTTTCAATCGACAGGTGAGTATTTTTTACCCTTGTGATTTGGCTATCTGTTTTGAGTTACTAATTATCTGGTTGGTAACATTATTACTTCATTAGTATTCACAAAATATCTTAAACATTTGTTTGTTGTTTTTACGCAAAGAGAATCTTAGAAAGCATTTGAGTATTTGGATATTTAGTAGCATTGTGTGAGCTCTGCAAAGATTGATTAGGGCGTTTAAACTCCGTAAAGTTCTCTTAACCATATACTTTGATAACCTTCAAATGCTATGGGTGTATGCTTACAGTCAATTGCTAAGGTGGGAGACCAGTGATACCGTTTAGCATTCAGTTCACGAACTGTGTTGGTATGAGTCAAAAATGCACCACGTAAAGTTATACGGGATTGAAGAATATTACCAATAGTGAATATTGGGGATCCTGATTTTAGAAACAGCTATTTTGTAATGGAATTGTGGTCATGGTATCAACAGCTTAGGAATTGTGCATAAGCTTTGATTGTATTGATGGTAGTATGTAAAGAGATTTATCTACTGAAACAATGAATTCTTATTAAAATTGTAGATGTTCTGTTTACTGTGAGTAGGAAACAGAAGGGGTTTATTAACTAAAGTTATTTATACCAGTTTCAGTCAGTCAATGATTCTTTTTGACTCCAATACTTTAAACTTTGTAGTTGATACTATTTGAAGTGAGGCTGCTCAGTCATTCAAAAACTAGAATTGACGATGGTCGCAGATTAGTGAGGTTTTAACATGTATACATTATCTATAGAATACATTTTTCATGAAATGGACAAAATTTTTTGAATTTGCGTAAAAAGTCTAATGGCACTGATAAACGAAAAACGGTTTTTGCAAATGCTCCTTTCAAATCCAGTTACTGTAAACAATAATTCGTTTTTGATGGTTGATAAATTTTATCTACATGGGTTTTAATAGATATAGTTTCTCGGAAATTCGTCATTATAATTAATTCTGCAGCGGCTTTTGATTGATTATCTAAGTCGAACAAAAATAATTTGACTATTATTACAGTATAGTACGTTTCAGTTTGTTGTATGCCTGTGAAACTTGAGCTATCATTCAAGCAGATTTCCAAAAACTTATTCAGTTTAATTAAATTTGCTAAAGATTTGTGCAAAATCTTAATCATCACTCACGCTATCGATTAATAGTTAACACGATTTTTAAACCATTGTTTAAAGTGTGAATATCACTAAATACTCCTTGGCTAAGTATTCAAACAATCAGTAAAGGTATCTTAAATGAATTGGTCATGTTCTACATAGTTTACCTATATAGCCAGTTAGAATAGTGACAAAAGCACATCCATTACCCGAATTGAACAGAAAGTCAGATGGCGAGTAAGTAGTTTGAATTGACAGTACTATGCATAGTTGGTTGTTTTATTCTGGGATTTTTCGTCCAAGATATTTTCTGTATTGCCAAACTGCTAAATTTTTGCGATTAATAGAACTTAACGTACCTTAATTTAGGATTAATTTGCATTTGAATACATGTTTTACTTCATGGTTTACTTCTATCTGGTAACTTTGAACTAATATGAATATATATATATATATATAGGGCATTTGTATTCTCAAATAGTAACCATAACTTTTATTGATATAAATTGTACATGATACGATTAAAATGTTTTTGTTTTTAAATTTTTAGCACTGACAGTTTGGAAAATGTTGTCGAAAAGTGGTATTCCGAAGTCAAACATTTTTGTCCAAATGTTCCGATTATTCTCGTAGGTAACAAAAAGGATTTGCGTACGGACGAACATGCTCGTCATGTATTGGCTAAAGCACGTCAAGAACTTGTCAAACCGGAAGAGGGTCGTCTTAAAGCGGATCAAATCAGTTTGTTTTACTTTTTTATTTGATATATATATATATATATATATATATATATAGGCTTTTCATTCATTCATTTTGGTTGGTGACGTTGGTCACCTCTATTATTTCCCATATTTATACGACATACAAACGATCGATTTCGATGGCTTGATAAGCGTAATAAAAGTGGAAGAATAACAAAGTTTCTTGGGTGGTAGACAGCATCCTTGTGACGTCACCACTGTTCGCAAAGATTGATGAGGCCGCCTGATTTTTTGTCAGGGTTATCTCCCTTAGCCCAAGGGCTACATATGGTGTACGTATACCTTTAGATACTTTTTAGGTATCCTGGGTGTATGTTTGCACCCACCTGCCGTAGCGGAAGCCCAGTTATACTGCTGTGCACTCGGACCCTGCTGTTATTAGTCTACATGCCTATAGATACCTAGTCCAGGACGAACAGTCAGGAATATCACCGTCATTGGAAATTGAAACTTTATAAGCATTACTCAAAACCTCAGGATCATTAGCATCCCATAAGCTTTGTCGAAGGGATTATTGATTGATTTTGTTTGTATTTTAAAATTTTTTCAGTGAATGTTGGTTTTTACCAAAAATCAATAAAATTATTGACACATTTAAATTGATCTAAGAAGCTCTAAATGTTTAAAAATTTAGTTGAAGAATATTGTTTCTTGTTTGGATGACTAATCAGATTTTTGTAATTTAACAAAATGTAACTTACAATGTTTATTCTTGTTTTTTGACTGTTTCAAAAAGAATTATATTGTGTATATATTTTTAAAAAATCCACGAACATTAATGGTTGGTGGTAAGGTTTCTATCTTTTTTAAACGTTTCTCTATATACATTACATTTATGCTCTTAGAGTTCAAAATTAACAAGAAAATTTACAAACGTACTTGGCTTTCTGGATAAATGTTTTTTAATATTTTAAATACTAATTTTATATAGTTTATAGATTTTTGATTATTGTCTTTAAAAAATAACATTGCACTTTCGGGAGTATCTTGGTATTTTCCAAGTAGTTAATGGTTATGGCATCTTTTTTCGAGGTCTGCATTAATTTCTGGTGGTATTTTGTTAACTGGAATGACTTGTCAAGTGTAGATTGAGTGAACTTATCTAAAATACCAGTCGTCTTATTTAGTTTGTAGACATGGTTCGTAATTTTAATTGTCAAATCTGGTAGTGAAAATTCTCACATCACTATCGTATATTACTCTTTAACTACTTTAGGGTTTTGTATGATGAAGCTTAACGCGTCGACTTTTTGAGAGGCGAATCTCTATAACTTGATTTTACTTGGAAATACATGCAGTTGCTAAGACGTAGTTTTATTGGTCATGTATGAACCGGTTATTGACACTCAGATCGTCAAAAAACGGCTAGCTTGTACAATGTTTGGCCATGACATTGATCCCAACTATTTTCCTTTTTTGTAGATGCCTACACTTATTTGGAATGTTCGGCGAAAACCAAGGATGGCGTTCGCAAAGTTTTCGAAGAAGCTGCAGCTGCAGCATTGCTGATGAGACCCTGCAGGAAAAAAACATGTGATTTGGTTTAGTTAACCGTTCCTCAACGTTATCATCATGCACAGCAACTACTCACACATTCACTCATTCATTCATCCATACGTTTACACAGTTTTTGAAAGATCATCGTCATGTTTTGGAAAATAATCAATTTTCTCGATTGTGTTTATTCATCCATATTCGTGTTTTTGTTCGGTCACAGATAACAGATAGATTCCGATTTTGTATCTCATTTTTGTTTTCAGTATTAGATGATGTGATGTGACTCCATTTAAAATTGTTTTTATAAATACTACGTGCGCATATATATATACAGCACTTTAACATCAGCTAGCCTTATTGTTTGTTTTGTTTTTGTTGAAAAAGAGAAAGTATTAGGAACTGTTTGTTGCAATGGTGGTTTTATGTTTCTTATTTTTACAAGCACTGCCTGAGGCATTTTGTTTATTCTATATATTCATGTTTATTTAAAAAAACATAGTTGTTAGACAGTATTTTTGACATTTTATTGCTGTAAGTCTTGTTTTAAATTGCTTTATTATTAATAACAATAAATTATTGATATTACCATTTTTTAAATTGTATATGCCGATTTAATTATGCACATTCAGTGTAATGTGTTTATTCAAATATTCAATTTCCATTTTTAATTATGAATACCTACTTTCCATCTGTCACTCGTTATTCTTTTGCGTCTGTTTCGCATCTTAGTTATGACTGTTTGCGTAGGTCGTATATCTCACATTTCAGTTAGTGTTTTGAAGTTGAAGAGCACGGTAAGTCGATGTGGAGCAATTGCGTCGAGTGTAACAGCGATACAAGTATAAGTAAACTCCAGTTCGAATAGAAAAAGAAATCAATAAATGGAGCGCTGTAGACTGCTACAATAATTTAGATGCACTTATCGTCTATTAAAAAGAATTAGATGTATGAAACACTTGAGTAACGTCGAAAATGTGCATTGATATTTTTCATTAAATAAAGGAACTAAAAGGCGATTGATGTTTGACCGGAATTGTTGGTATTCTAATGAGGATTGAATGGATGGCAAGGCTAATGCGTGGGTACTTTTTTTCAGCTGTATTTGTCCACGCATTTATAACTAACAGTTGATAGATGTGATTCCTAGAATGTATTATCATGTCTACATAAGAAAACTAACAAAGTGGCAGCACAGATTAAGATGTATTCATCGTAATGGGAAATTGGGAAGATTTATGAATTATTTAGTCAGAAAGAACTCAGGTTGCTACAATTGTGTAGAATATTGGTAATTGTTCCAGATTTGAGGTTTAAAACTGGTTTAGGTGCACCTATACTCGTTTAGCACAAGGATTACACATGGCATACCTTGCTATGCCTTTTAATCTCTTGAGTGTATGTTCACACGAATAGGATGTTTTGGTTAGAACATTTAAATGTCTGCTTACGATTTATTGTTTGAGCAAGTCGACTAGTTTTGTGAATGCGACTTTCAAACGTTTTATTTGAACCTCAACATTTGATGACGGTTTTTATTAACAACTATTTTCTGTTATGAACAATTTTCAACATCGTATTATTCTTTTCAATAATGCATTCAACGTTCTTAAGTCAATTAGAAAACTAATATATTCTGGCCACTGTTTTCTAAATATTAGAAAAAAATTCAAAATAGGTTATGAATAAATTAGCTTTCTGTCGTTCTTGAACGCATGTGTGTGTGCTTTTATACAGTCGATTGAATTCATCAGTTAGCATTAATGCTTTTAGTTTTGACATTAACACTTTGTAAAAACAAGCTTAATATATTTTGTTAGTAACTAAGTGCTATTTGCAAACATATGTATCTAATAAAAATTATTGCAATGCAACTACGAATATTATTGATTATTTTTAGAATGACATTGCGATGCTGATGACAGTTTGCATCAACGGACATTTTAATTGGCATCAGCTATTTTGTGACCTATTCGCTTTTAACAAGTATACGGATGGTGTATAATTATCGAATCCAAAACTCGTTACTTTGCAATACATAATTTGTCAATATATAATATCAGAAAGTGAAAACAAACTGAACCACCGTTTATCCAGTTGCGTTGATTTCGCAAGATTGTGTATACTATTAATGGTTACCCAGTATTAATGAATAATAACACAAGACACGATCTGAATGTTTATTGCCAAAAAATATAATTGGTTAGAAACTCGGATTCTGTGAGATAAAACATTCCTAGGGAAAACTATTAATGGGATGTGTGTGTGTGTGTAAATATGAGGATTTCAAGAGGCTGATCCTGTTTTGAAGGATGTAGCTCACAATCACTGATTATTTAGATCAATTAAGTGATCAATAGATTGGTGACCGCGGTTACCTCTTTATCATTTCTACCATGGTTTGTATGTTACAAGTCCTTTATGTTCAACAAACCTAGTAAGGCAACGCAGCTTATAGGCTAACAGATGGCAATTTTATGACGTACCAATGTTAACAGGGGCTAATGAAGCAATGAGATTTTTATGAAGATTGGTTCGCTTAGTCACATGCAACATGCATATACGTCAGAATAATTTTAGGTTCCAAGGATGTAAGCCATTCAAACAGAAACCCAGTTATACGTTTGTGCATGGTGTTTTTAATCCTTGTTATTTTGAGTCTAGGATGCACTATATGAACGAACAGAATCAAGGTTATCACCGTCGTTGGAAAGTAGAACCTCATAACTATTACTTAAATCGTCAAGATTGTTAGCTTTCTTTCATTGTTCATTATTGATGATATTATTTTATTTTGTATTTCTACTTATTTATTTTTTCTTGTTTGATTTACACTGTTTATCATCAAATTTTGAAATATTATATTGCAGTCTGTTACTACATAGTTTATATAGCATTGTGTTGTTGATTATTTAAACAAAGTTTACCATTAAAACAAACAAATACATTTTTCAAACAGATGGCAGTAGGCGTGATAATCAATCAATTTTAATGTGATTGGTTTATATTCAAATAATATTTAATTAATTGTAAATGCCAACGTCTAATAGCTGCAATCCTTATTTTTGATTGGCTGAGGGAGACAGCCTACGCGTTTTGATCGATTAATAATTACATCGTGTAAATTCAGTGTAAAAACATTTGTCAATAATCTGTGTGCTCTAAAAACTGAATTCGATAAAAGTACACCTACTGTGATTATTAACGAAAAATGTATTTTTTACATGTTTAGTTTTTTTAAAGATCAAAATACGTAATTATCAGTTAGCACTATTCGACGGCATTTAATTATTTTTTATAAAAACAGTGACCGTGGCTATTTAAACCAGATAGCTGTAGTCAGCTGTTTTTGCACGAAGACAATTTTCGAACAAACGTTTCTAGATATTTAGTCTGCTAAAGTGCAGTGCTATCACGAATCAGTGTTGATTAATGATAATAGTCAGTTGGAATACCAGCAGGAAAAAAGGGTATCCAGAAGAAACAGCTGAAGAAGAAGAAGAGGTTATTTAGGATTGATAAAGTCAGAAATAAAACCTTGAAGGCCTGGCGCATGTCAAACTAATGAAGAAGGAATCGTCCTAATAGAAGAATTGTTAATAAAGAAAAGAGAAATTATATTTTGAGACTTTATTAAATGAAGAAAATTCCTGTGCAGTAATTAAAGATGGAACATTAAATCACAGTCTAGCAAAAGGAATATTTCATAAATAGGTAATTAAAAGAGTGAGAAAGGTGAAGAATGGAAAGGCACCAGGACCAAATGGAATACCTATTGAAGCACGGAAATTCTTGGGAGACATTAAAGGACCAACTAGGTTGATATGGAACGAAGAGAAAATGCTTGACGAGTGGAGGAAAAGTGTTATTATGTCAATCTACAAGTAGAAGGGTGAGATTTAGGATTGTGGTAATTATGGGAGCATAAAGCTTATGTCATATACCTTGCAGCTTTGGGAAAAATTCAAAGAAACAGACATTGGCAAACAGCAATTTGGTTTTATGACTGGACGAAGTACAGGTGATGCTATTTTTGCTCTCCGATCAACGATTTGATTCCAATATTGTGATGCAAAAATGTTGGTAAAGACCCTTGTGGGGGATAATAATGAGTTCCCGCTAAAACTTAACTTTTATCTAGGGTCGGCATTAAGCCCACATTTGTTTGATCTGGCTATTGATTTGATAACAAGAAACGTTAAAGTGGAATCATCATGGTGTATGATATTGTGGTGTGCAGATTAGAAAATGATACTATCGGAAGAAAGTTGAAAATCGTTGAAGCTCATAAAAAGATTGAACAATGAAAAGAAACTGTGACAAAGACGAACTGACAAGAAGCAGCGGCCCAGGAGGGAAAAGCTGTAAAATAAGAAAAAGTATCATTCAAATACTCGAGATCATTAACTTAACTTTGATCCAATATAATTAATTGCAATCTGGCATAAATGAATAACCCACCCTGGTCTAATCAGTCTAATTTCGTTTGACCTTGATAAAAATTGTTGAAATTCGATACAATATTTCTAATTGGTCTAGCCATCCATAAATGAATCGATAACTTGTGATTGTCCATTTTCTAACTGCATTGCATGTAGGATGCATATAATAAACACATGTGAGTATGTTTGTCCTTACTGCCTGTCTGTATTTTTCACCTTGTTTCTTTCTCATATGTAGCTCGTGCTATATATATATATATATATATACATATATACATTTATGTATTGTACGATCTTGGCACACAGTATACTATACTGTGTGCAATTTCTTCTTCCGTCTTTGTGTGAATGAAGAGAGAGATATGTCTGGCCAGCAAAATAGGATAATTTACATTTTGCAATCAATAGCAGAATAATACAGAGAAATATTTGAATCGAACTTTGATAAATCATATCTTAATTTTTTGTAATTAAATTGTACACGGAAATTGCCAAAGCCAAGAAAGGTACATTTGTTATTTTAATTGAAATACCAATACTACATATGTTGCTCATTTTGTATTGACGCAGATGTTTTTGGTTGTGATTCAACCGTCATCACAATCATGCTTTAGAGCCATGAAATGGTGCCCTCGTGTTGTTTGCTAGCCTTGTGCTTCAGTGCCTCCTCCTTTCTCAGCTGGATTTGAGACCGGCTACCTTTTTCTAAATGACCCTGAATGGTGGTTCTGGTTTTTATGCGCAAAAGTAATCACACATGCCTTAAGTAACGAATTTCACAACCTAGTGATGTGTATTATAGAGACTATTAAATTTCTGTTAAAATGAACCCTGTCTGAATAACTACATATGGTAATAGTAGTGTATTTGAGATATTGTTCAAGTACGTTGGCTATATCCTTATATTCATCTGCAAATGTCTCAATTACGATTTAGCCAAAACTACTTTAGAAACCGTCCAGTTATAAAGTTTGGCATATTATTATGACTTGGCATGATATACTTGTGAGAATACGAAATGGGAAACGATCGAATAATTTCAAGTTTTTAAAAATTACTCGAGTGTGCTGCGTTACAGTTGTTGGCACACTTTTTATGACGACCGTATAACAAAATTATTGATTTTTTGTCATCGATGCAGTGAAAATACTGCAGACATCTTTGTAATATTTCCAACATTGTACATAACTGGAGCGTCGGACCTAAAACTGGATAAGTGTGGGTTCGAGTCTCACCGCCTACATTGAAAGTGGACTCTTGTTTGGCTTCGTTCAATGTCCACTTACCAAACATTTAGGCAATAAGAAACCAAATACGCTCTTTAACTCTCATCTAACTTTATCAAATATTGACCCATAACAGGGTAGACTGACTCTTATTCACAAGTGGCAAATAGTGGAACGGCTTTTAGTAAAAAAGGTTGTCTGTAAACAAAGGTGTGTTAGATAAGCAGTCGCGGATATCCAGGGCCAGTTTCGTCCATTTGGCAGCGTCACTCTTTGCCAACTCCTTTCTCAGTACTAAATAACGTCTTCTTCATTTTCAGATATTTTCAGTTTTCATGCTTTTGCCTGCTAGTACTGATTTAACTACTCTTTCTACCTGCTAATATGTTCAGCTTTCTTTTATCCGTTAGATCACATATTTCTCCCATTCTACCGGTTAACAATCCAATATTTACGGTGCCAACTTTCAGTTGCCACTCTATGGTTGTCCGTTTGGCTAGCTTCTTTAACTTGGCTCGTCCATGATATAATGGCTTTTGCTTACGGGGAACGCTTTGGCGCTTAAATATTAAAACGTCTTCCCGAATAGCCTTTTTTATCCACGCTTGGAACTGGCTAGATCGGTTTATTTCTGACCCACATAGGCGGAATTGATTCAAGTAGTACTTACAAAGACTTAATTTACGATGATGGAACTAGTCATAATTTCACGTATCTCCACGTAGTGTATTTTTGACTCAGACTATGAGGGATTAAGAGTCGGTTGTAACAGACATATTCAAGCATACACCCCTGAGTACTTGAGGTATGCACAAACCATATGTAGGCATGGAAAATAATTTTGGGAAAATTGGTTTACTATATATCCAATGTGGTAACCCTGTTACTTGTTTAAACCACTTTTTGCTTGAGTTACTCCATCATTCGATAATGGTCTAGTCGGTGGGATTTTGCACATTATTCAAATAAGTATTGATTTATTGGAGTGGCTGTCTGTCCCACATTTGACCACAAAACGAACAGACTGGTCGTATGATAGGGTACATTTGAAAAAAGGAAGTCTACCAAATGGCATGATTAAGTGGAAAAGTAGGCAAACGAAGCACACAAGAAAACCGATAGACGAACCAATATTTAAGATTGTTTACAGCATACAAACACATACACACACACACACAGATGTAGTAAAATATTTCTGGTTGCATACATTCGAGTTGACCCCACAAAAGTTAGTGGGATTACAAAAGTATTTTTGTTAGTTTTGGGTCATTTACTTATAAACACACCGGAAACAAAAGGCTTTCATTTATTCCTTTCACTTATGACTATTGATTATGTATGCATAGTATAAATAAATGATAAAATTAAATCACAATATGAATTATTATATATACTATACTATATATATATATATATATATATATATATATATACATGGTGTGTATGCATACCATTGTAAGAAATAAACGTATAAGCTCTTTGTTTTAATTACGAGTCACAAAACAACAACTGTTTTTTGTTCAAACGAACTTTCAATTTTCAAAGTTCGCTTTTCAACATTTCTTCAAAACATAAAACTATTTATAACCTCGAATTTTGTAAATCAATAAAGTATTATTTAAATTATCTATTCATTTTATTTTTACTACTTCGAATGTTTTACGGGAAACAAGTTTCGGCAGTGGACATTTTAGCCAGACCGAACGTGGGCCCGCATTTAGTGGGCCGGTGGTAGGATTCGAACTCATGCTCACTCAGGCCCAAGTTAAGCGCGAAAAAACAAATCAATAATTGTATACAAAGAGATACAAGGATGTTTGTGCAATAACGTGCATGCATAATTAAGGAAGACGATAAATTACAATCGAATAAAAGTGAATTAAAGCTTCGATTATTGATCATTTGAAGACCAACAATTATAACAAAAATTGTGCAGCAAAAAGTCTTTGAGAAAACTCAATGCTTCGGTTGTAAAACTTTGACAGTTGACAGTACGTGTTAAAACATTGCACAAGCCGCCAGCATCATTGATATTGTTGAAATCTTCATTTCAATTTTCATTTGGTTTCACTTATTCAACGTCAACAGAAGTTCTTTATATTGAGATTTTAGTAATTCCAAATGATGCTTATAAAATCTCAATTTGCAATGATGGCGATTTTCCTGACTGTTCGTCCTCCACGTGGCACATCCTGGACTAGGAGCACCAAAGCACCCAAACTAACACAACAAAGACCAAGTGCACAGCGGTATAGCTGGGATTCCACTTCGGTAGGTGAATGCATACACTCAGGGTACATAAAAGGTATCTTAAGCTATACGTATACCATATTTAGCCGACGAGCTAAGCGAGAAAAGACTGATAAAAATCGGGCAGCCTCGTCAATCTTTTCGAACAGTAAAACCGTTACAAAGATGCCGTCTAGTAGTCAAGATACATCATTTTTCTTTTACGTTTGTTACTCTTGTCAAGTTATGGGAGTCGATGGTTTAATATGCTGCACGAATACAGAAATAATAAAAGGCTTGTAACGGCACCTACTTTATTAAGTGTTTTGTTCTCAACTGGTAGAAAGCAATCATTGTCCCATTTCGCAAGGATCTACATTTGGTGCCAGTGGTGGCAATCCAACTTATGACTTCATACTTTCAACTCTGGCGCCTTAGCCACCAGAAATTTATTAGATTGAAGTTATTGCTGAATGCTGTTTTTAAAGATAGAAAGTTGAATTAAAGCATATTTGGAAGTGCTGGGCAGCAATTCAGTTGTTTACATGTATACAAACAAAAACTCCGCTTAGAGAAGATAAAAAGTAAATCAATCTAGCCAGTCCCAAGTCTGGATAAAGGAGGAGGGTTTGAGCGCAAAGTTAGCTACCTGACCTCTCTAAACAATCTATATTTGCTACAGAAACTATTCCAGAAAACAACGGTAAAAAAGTGATAGGACGATCTAGATGGCAGGGTTGAGTGAAAACCGAAAGGAAGCTCAATCTTCGATTGGACGAGGAAAATTACTTGGTCACAATTCTGCAAAAGACCACCAAGAACACAAGAAAGGTTGACAGATAGACCACAGAAAAGTTGACTAAGACATCCATTCTAGAAAGCCTCATTGAAATGAATGTTTGTGACATGAAACAATTTTGTTGTTCCATACAATTTAGAGCGAAATAGTTTGGCATTGTAATAATGATAATTTTGATAAATGTACTTTAAAAGTGAAAAAAGAAACTATCTATTTTAATTGGACAAATTGAGTATTCAAATAGTTGTTGTTGTTGTTGTTGACAGAAAATAAAAAAATTATACAAGTTTGTTTGTTTGGGTTATAAATTTTCATTCACTAAGTAAAAGTACATAATAATAATAATAATAATAATAATAATAATAATAGTAATCGTAATAATAATAATAATCGTAATAATAGTAATAATAGTAGTAATAATAATAATAATCATTATCATTATATGATCTTAATAATCTTATTATTTTCACTTATTAAATTTGCCAAAGTATGAAAGCTGAATTAGGCTGCCACATAATTTTGCATTGACGATAAGCATCACAGAACAGTTGGCTTATTTTCAAAAGTTCTTGATAAATAAAATTAATGTTGCAATTCTATTTTTACATTAATTCTTCATTAAAATTAAATAAAATTTTTACTACTAAATAAAAAAACGAATGATACAAAGAACAAATTATTCGTCCATTTGTTTTAATCGTTTTGTTGCAAAACAACACACGGACATACGTAGACATGCGTAGCTGGTTAAAAATGCAGTTTAGACTGCATGTGTTGTTGCATCGATTACATACACACACACACACATACACACACATACACACAAAACAATAAATCAAATGCAAATTACAACTGCACACATGGAAAATGTGATGATAAAAACAAAAATATCTAAATAAATGACAATAATAATCAATAAATAAATCAATGATGCTACTTATTAAAAAAAAGATTTTTTAGGTCTTTTCTATTTAAATTATTTAAAAAATGTTTAAAATTGGTTACATAAATTATAATAACAAAATTTTTAATTAAAATGATACAATTATTAAAAACAGATGCGAAAAGTATTAATCTAAATGTACAATTAATTATTTACAAGGAAACAATAATAGTAGATTCTTTAACATATGTATTATACAATGTATTATTGTTGATTAATTGAAAGTTTATTTTAAAATTATAGTAAAGAAGTGAACATAAATCTGTTTTAAGGGCTTTTAGCAATTACACTATTGAAGATTTGTAATTTTATATTTAATTTTTAAACTACTAAATTTGTTATAAGTAATAAAAACTATATATATATTCTTCTGGCTTTATCAAACATTTTGAAACAAAAAAATTGATTTTTATTTAAAATATAAAAAACAATTGCATTAAACAAGACATTTTTTAGGTTAAAAAAATGAACAAATGTTTGTTAAATTTGTAATTGTTTAAAATTATAAGTAATCCTAGTCTCTGTAACTAACCATTTTTCTCACAAATTACATTAATTTTGACTACATATTCGGCATTTATTATAAGCATTGCTAATCTACAAACAAATAAAACAAACAAAAATTGACGGAAATTACTAAAAAAATTTACTTTTATCCAGTTTTTGGAAAAAATATTACATTAAAAAATATGAAAAGTAATTTAGAAATAATATTATTTACAACATTGTATTAAATTATTTAAATAACAAAATAAATAGATTATTATAAAAATAAAAGTCTGAAATTAATGTTAAAAAAATAATAATACTGTTTTACATATTTTTTTGGGGTTTATTGTTTAAATTTTTTATGCGAAACATTTTTCAGCAAATCACATTTAAAAAAATTGAATCCAAACTTAAATTTAATATTGGTAACTGTACTTGTACCTATGTTTATTCAGAAATGTGTCAGGTTTTTTGCTGTTTGTATCACTTATATAATAATGTTTTTTAAAAACTGTGCACATAAAATTGCATTGCTGTAATTAAAACTTAAAAAATGGACACAATAGACAAACGCTGATTGCAAAGCCACCTGTTTATTAGTTCCAAGTTCTCACTGCATCCCGTATAATCCCTTTCCACTGTTCACGGTTTTTGGAAGCTTGTAGAGATATATCAGTTTACCGAGGTTGTCATTGTTTCCAATATAAAGTCAGAGTCAAAATAGCGTAAAAATCGGCCCGAACAGCATCAATTCAAGTATGTTTCTGACTACCTTTCCTTTTCTTCCAATCTGCATTTAGACAAGTCAACATTACGATATGCGAAGAATGTGTTCAAACCAATACAATCTTCGTTGTTGCAACACCATTAATGGAAGATCATAAAATTCATCTCAAATTTGGAGGATATATTATTGTCCAATTTCTTAATACGGAGAATGCTAAGTGGGTATTGTGCCAAATCTATCTGAAACATCTTGTCTCATGGTTTCTGATCGTGTAAAGATCCAGGTTTCAGCTGCGTACAGAAGCACTTTGCGAACCAATAAAAAGAAAATGTTCATTTTTGTGTTTGAATTAATATTTTCTCATTTCTAATGTAAATTAGCAAGTTTTCCAAATAAAACAGCAGTCAAACAAATTCGACGATTTACTTAATTACATGAACCACCGTCAAAAGTAATTGAAGAGTCCAGATACGTACATTTCTCTACATTGGGGAACACAATATTATTTAATATAATCCTCGCATCAGGAGCTTTAGACAACATAATGACTAATTTTTCGGGGTTGATCTTTACACCGTATTTACCGGAAAGTTTCACAAGGAAATAAAATGCACACTGCAGCTGAGCTTCATTTTGAGTTAGAAAAATAGCATCGTCAGCGTATTCCAAGTCGGTGATGGGCTTGTACCAGCATACACACCTTCTATCTGTACGGAAACCTTGACAAATATAGCATCTCATATATAGATAATCAAAAGCAGAACAGCCATGCAGAATTGAAGGACACTACTGCAAATTTCGAACAGCTTTGTAGTAGATTTGTTGCAAATACTGATTTCCAGCAGTTGAGTTCTTGTACAGAGCATCTAAGAGATTCATAAGTTTTAGAGGGGTTTCGTCATCTAACATGGTTATCCAAAGTTGTTTTCTATTCACCGCTTATTTATTGAAATAAATTCACTATATTTCAATTATTTTGTGAAATACAATACTTTTTAAAATTTAAATTATGTTACTTAATACTAACATTATGGGATGTTTTGTAGGAATAAAATCCTGATTCGGTTTGATAAAACTTTTAAACTTTAACAATCTAATTCGTAAAATACAACCCTCTTATCTCCATTTTTAACAAATTATAAGCCTCTATCATAAATACATATGGCTCTATGTATTGAGAATATTTGATGCTTACATTTTGTGATGAAAATAACATCATAGTCTGGTTTAATGACACTTATTACATTGCAATAATAATAATAATAAAAATAATAATAATAATAATAATAATAATAATAATAATAATAATAATAATAACAATAATAATTGTAAAATAATAAAATAGTAAGACATGTTTAAATTCTTCTTTTTATAAAATTAAAGTTTGTTATTAGCATTTTTTTTGTACAATAGTTTATTCCACTAAATCTTTTTTACCAGTAGTATTATATTATTACAAAGATAGCAGTCTTTGTTGCGGTTTAAGTCTTCACACTACAAGCATGAAACTAAGTGCAGCAACATTTTCACAAAACCATTGTGCGTAGATTATTACTTCAAAATTGTTTGGCTCTAAAGAGCATGGGATATCAAGTTTGCTTTTTCATATTATCATACGTTAAA